>RPOG01003237.1:0-10000 GCA_008086565.1 Thalassoma bifasciatum
GCAGTTGGATGTTGAGAAACTTTGTTCTTGAACTCTTCAGGAGGAGTTTCGTGTGGAACAGGGCGTTCGCTTGTTGAGGATCCTGGAGCGAGTGTTTGCACGCAGGATGAACAGCCCCGAGGGATCATGGGTACTTTACCTGAGCAAGCCAACGCACCAGCAACACCAGCTGCTGATGAACGTGGCGTCTGAGCGAGGTGCACACACACACACACACACACACACACACAGTTTTTCTCTATCATAAGTTTAAAGTTTGTTGAACACAAAAACCTGAACTATGCAAACAAACGTAGAGTTTTTGGAGTGTGTTGATGTTGTTTTGTGTGTGTGTGTGTGTGTGTGTGTGTGTGTGTGTGTGTGTGTGTCCTCCAGGAGTGATTGAGACCAAAGACGTGTTGGACATGCTGGGACAGATCAGGAAGAGTCTGAATAAGGTGAAACCTGCTGACGACACAAACCTGCTCTCAGACGTTTCTCAGCTCCTACAGGGTTTGTCTGAACATCTGTGTGTGTGTGTGTGTGTGTGTGTGTGTGTGTGTGTGTGTGATCAGGTGGGGATCCAGAACTACAGCGCCCCCGGCAGCTGTCAGTCTCGTCCCCGTCAGACGCGCAGCGACTATGGAAAACTCTTCGTGGTCCTGGTGATCATCGGCTCGGTGTGTATGGTCATCATCACGTCAGGATTCATCTACATCTGCTGGCAGAGGCGCCTGCCCGCCACTAAGACCAACGTGGGTCACACACACACACACACACACACACACACACACACACGCACACACACACACACTCCTCTGACTCCCTGTTTCCGCCTCAGTTTCGCGCTGAGGAGCTTCACTTCGTGGAGAACGGTTGCCACGACAACCCCACGCTGGACGTGGCCAATGACAGCCAGCCGGAGATGCAGGAGAAGAAGCCGAGCGCCAACGGGTTAGCGGCGGCGGCGGCGGGGGGAGGAGGAGGAGGAGGAGGAGGAGGGGAAGGAGGCGGGGAGGACGGCAAACGCTGGCAGGTGATTGGCTGATGAACGTCTCTGTAAACAATCTGAATGTAACCTCTGTTTAATTTTCTTTTGTTAGTTTTTTCTTGTTTTAAACTTTTATTTGGAACAGTGGGTAAAACAAACACTTGTACACACAGACAGAGAAATCAATAAAGTGAGTTTGATGTATTAATCAAAGTAAAACTGTACAAATACACAGTCATTCAGCTTAAATGGACTCAGCTCTAAACATAGATATGACTGTAGTAACTTTATTTCAAACCGTATAGAAATCGTTCTTTATTACGATTATTAGCTCCCTGTGCTTTACACCTGCTGATTTTTCACCTTTGAAGAAGAGTTTGACAGATTTTTGGAGCTTTACCCCCCTCCCTATATGAAGGATTTTATTGAATGAATGAATGAATGAATGAATAATTTTATTTCTGTTACGATTATCAGTACAACATCCCCCAGTTCTTAATATCATGTATTAGAGCTGAACGGTTTTAGAAAAAGATCTAATTGTGATTTTTCAGGCAGATTCAGTGATTTCAATTGGATTCACAATTTTCTTTAAATCAAACTTTAGTGAAGTTTTCACAATTTACAGAAACATTTACAAACTTGACAGAAAATTACTTCAAACCATTGAAACATCAAAAGCTTTTACTCTAATGTGAGAATGAAAATAAAAACTGAAGGTAAGAATTGATTCAAACTTTGAGATAAAAGGTCAATATTTTAAGATTTAGAGATGAAACTTCTTAAGTTTAAGAAATCAGTTTAACATCATGTGGAAAAAGTTCAAACTTTCTCATTTAAGGTCAAAATTTTAAGATGACAAAAGTCTAAGATGAAAAGTCTACATTTTGAAATAAAAGTTGGAATTTTGATAAAGAAAGTTAAAATTCTAAGATTTAAGTCGAAATTATGAGAAATAAATTCAGAGGCAGAAAAATAAGAAGGTTTCTCGATAAGTTGTCGAATTTTGACTCTTCTTAAAACCGAACACCCATCCCTGCTTTTTCTAAACCAGACTTTTTGAATTGTACTTTTAGTTTTAAAAACTGAAGAACAGAAAGAGCTATCTTTGACTCTTAACTTTTAAAAATGACATAATGCAAAATATCCTAAATTTTGTCAAGTTAAATAAAATAAAATCAACAACAATCCCAAAGAAAAAATGATTTTTCCAACAGTCTCACACTCAAAGACAGGTGTGTGTGAAACAGCTGATATAACAGATCCTGGGTCAGTCAGGAGCAGGAAAAAATCACAGCTTTAACGATCACATGATCACGATGTTTGAAATTGAGATTTCGATCAAAAAACGATAAATCGTTCAGCCCTAGCGTCTATTTCCCCCTTTAACATCAGTGACAGCTTGAAGTCTTTTGTGCTGGTTGTGGATGAGGGTCTTTAAAAAGAGTCTACCATTTTGACTGGTAAGAAGAACCGTTTTTCGGAGGTCAAGGACATTTAAGAACGAGACAGAACGTACTTGACGTCCAAACTCTAGAGGGGTCTCACCGAGTTACTATAACTCCAGTCCTCTCTGAGATGGCCACTCCAGAACCTTCACTTTATTCTGCTGTAGCCAATGGAAGGTCCACTTGGCCTTATGTTTTTGGATCATTGTAAATTTTCCTCTTTCCAACCGTATCTGAAGTGTTTTCATGTTTTCAGGTGTTTGTGAATCAAGCTGCGACCGACGATGATGAAGAGGAGCAGGACACACACCTCTGATGGACGAGGAGGAGGAAGAGGAGACGGTTTATGGAGGAGAGAGGATGGAAACAGAAGAAGAAGAGGAGGAGGACTGTGGGATGTTTTTGTAAGAAAGAGGAAAAGAAACAGAGAGAAAGAAAAGAGTAGAACGATGTTTGGATGTTTGATTTGATGAGGGTGAAGCTGGGGGGAGGAGTCAATGATGTCACTGTGATGTCACCATGAGGGTGGAGACACCTTCACACCTGCAGATAAACTCTGACAACTTCGTTTCTCGTCAGCTCCTGTGGGTCAGTTTATCGTGCCTTAAACTTCATCTCTAATGATCAGATCGACCTGAAACAATCGAAACTTTACAAACAAAACAAAATATCTGGAAAAACAACACTAAAAACATTTTTTATGCCCTAAGAAGAATAGAAACAGTTAAAGAGTAAATCTGGACTCTAGATGAAACAGACGCGTCATGAAAATCTCAGCTTCTGTCCCAAACTGTACTTCTCTGTTTTTATGGTTAAAGCAGTAACTTTAGAAACATGTGAAGAAACTTTCTGGAAGTTTCTGAGCTGCTGAAATCTCTGTTTCTGTGTTTGACTCTGACGTCTGACTCCTCTCAGCTTCTCCTCTGAATCTGTTCATCACCTCCACACGACCTAACGGCGCCAAAACGGCGTCAGAGCGAAAGAGACGACCAATCAGCATCGATCTAAGACCTCTATGATCCTAAACTGATCCTAAACACTGCAAAAACTGAAATCTAAGCAAGTCATTCTGTCTTATTTGTAGTAAAAATTGTCTTATTGTTCTTAATTTGAGCCACATTCACCATACCAGGTCATAAAAATGTCTTATTTTAAGTTTTTTAAAGACAAAAATGAGGTGTAAATTGCTTGTAACAAGTCAAAAAAATCTGCCAATGGGATAAGACGAATTCACCCGGGAAGTTTCTTGAAATTAGAAAGATGTCTCAATACAAGAAACTTTACAAGTGAATTCATCTTATCCCATTGGCAGATTTTTTAGACTCGTTACAAGCAATTTACACCTCATTTTTGTCTCAAAAAACTTGAAATAAGACATTTTTATGACCTGGTCTGGTGAATGTGGCTCAAATTAAGAACAATAAGACAATTTTTGCTACAAATAAGACAGAATGACTTGCTTAGATTTCTGTTTTTGCAGTGAACTTTTCCTGAGCTGATCCTGTGTTGAACAGAGACAGAAAAAGTTGCCTCTACAAACTGAATCTTGAATATAAAAAGTCTGATTGTAAAGTGAATGTAATGTGTTGAAGCTGAATTTATTTGCCTTGGAATTGTTTTCAACCGACATGAAATTCAACTCTCTATCTTCCTAAAATTCAAAAATACTGATTCAGTTTTAAGTTTCAGTTTGCAAACCTGATAATTCAGTGAAGGAGTTTTCACAAAATAGAATTTTACATTTTTAATTCCTGGAAAAAAAAGAGTTAAATGTTCAAGTGGGAAAAACAAATGAATCAGATTCAGTTTCTAATGGCACAAATCTCAGCCTGTAAATCTCCACGTTTAAATACTGAAACGTTGCTCAGATCATTTTTCTGCAGGTTTGACAGTGTGCAGGTTTTTTCTACGATCATGTGATGACATCACAGGAAGTCAGTTTCTGTGTGAATGTGGTGAAACAGGAAGTTGAGCCTGTGGTGAGTGTGAAAGTAAAGTTTTGGCACTTTAAAGAGTCTTGGATGAGGTGGTGACTATCACGGTAAAAATGCTGCATCATGTTTAATGTCTCACTGATACTGAGACTGAAACTTTCTGAAACTTCTCTGAACTATGAAAACTCTCTGTTTGCTCTGAGGAACAGTTTGAGGATGTTTCTCTTCTGTCTCGTTAACCTGAGCTGCTTTATTATAGTGTTTGAACGGCTGCTACGCTAAGTCCTGAGGCTGGGGGGAGGGCACCTTTAGAGGCTTAAAGCATGAAATATAACTAGTTACAGCGTCAACGAGTCAACGAGTCAACGAGTCGAGTCCCCGCGTGTTTGGATCTTAAACTCTGAGTTCAGGGTCTGATTCTTCTGGATTTACGGTTTCGTCTCAGCGCGGCGTCAAAGTCTCATTTCAAACGTGGTCGATGGATCCGGTCTCTCTTTCTGACGGATTCAGTGAATCCCTCACAGCCCCACGTATCCCAGGGTTCATTGCACATCAGCATGAAAGTTGATGGACTCAGTGAAGAAAGTTAGAAAAAGTTTGAAGAGAATAGAAGAAGTTTATTGTCTGACACAAAGAAGGTGACAGAAAATTCATCTTTTGACCTCAGTTGCATCAAAGACACATTCACCATCACACTTGTACACACACACAGAACAAAAACTTTCAAAGACCTGAGTAAAAAAAACAAAAACAAAACATACACATACCACTGGGTTATAGGAAAACCTTTGCTGCTGAGGGCTGTGATTGTTGATTGTACGTTCAAGAGTACATCATCTCACCGTGACACATTCAAAACCACATAAAGAAACAAAAACAACACAGACACGCAGACACTCAGAGCCGAGTCAGGAGTTGCTCTACAGCCCCCCCCCCNTAATAAGAGCGCCTGAAGTCGAACTGAAGTTTAACAGCAGTGGCCCCCAAAGCGATCAGGTTTTCATTAAAAACGTGACTGAAATCACGACTATTTCACCTTTGTAATAAAAATACTCATGGACGGTTGCTAAGCAACGAGGGCGGGGCTGTGTGACACAAACAGGAAACGCTCCAGAGACCAGATCGGCTCAGTTCAGCATTTAAGGTCCACACAGACCACCAAGACCGGGTCCACCAAGACCAGGTCCACCAAGACCGGGTCCACCAAGACCAGGTCCACCAAGACCGGGTCCATAATAATAATGATAATTATAACAATAACATAATTTTTTTCAAGGAACCCAGAGTCACTTCCCAAAGGTCGAGGGGACAAAGACAAAACCACCAAAACAAAACCAGAACAGGATCCTGCTTTGGACCTGAGCTAAACCTGGGAAACCAGAGACAGAAGGTTTGAGGTTTGACTGAAAACCGTCCAGAGTCAGGGCCAGAGATCCAGGTCCATGAAGACCAGGTCCTCTAAAGACCAGGTCCATGAAGACCAGGTCCTCTAAAGACCAGGTCCTCTAAAGACCAGGTCCATGAAGGATCAGACCCTGAATTGAGACACAGCTCGTCTCCATCACCAACATCATCTGCGAGTCACCAAGTCTGATCCCACTGACTCCGCCCACATCCAAGTCACAGCTGCTCAGTTCAGTTCACCGAGTCGTTACCAGGTCACTTTGATTATTCACAAGTCACAACAATAACAAACAGCTGTGTCAGAGACTCATGTCAGCAGGTCACCGGGTCAGCAGGTCAGCAGGTCACCGGGTCAGCAGGTCAGCAGGTCACCGGGTCAGCAGGTTGGTCCACTCTGGTCTAAGTCACTGCTGTGATTGTTGCAGTTTCACTTTTTTCTGTTTCAGTCGAAGCCAAGTCACAACAGTCGTCCCTCCGAGTGTTGTTCCCTCGGCCCAATCTAACGTTTAACGCTTTGGCAAATCCTCTAAACTAATCACCTCCTGACCAGTGGGGGGCGCTGTGTGTGAGGCTGTAATAGTCCAAACAACAAGAACTAAATAACAACCAAAGCTTAAAGACGGCGCCAACAACTTTTTGGGCCTGAAAATGAAAATTTAAAAAATGTCAACAGGAACTCTGAGAATTTCTGTATTTTTTTCTCTCACTGAGTAAACATCAAACAAATAAACAACATGGAATAATGATGTTTTTAACTAAACCCCGCCCTAATATATTCATTAAACCCGAGCATCAGATTTATCACTGTTTTTGTTTTAGTTCTTTCTCCGGGATCGTCCGTCTTCATTCCTGTCGAATCTCTCGTCGGTGTTTTTTGTCCGTTTTTCCTGCGACTGTAAAACTGTAAATGACTTCACTGTAAACTCTGCTCTGATTGGTTCGCGCTCTGTCAGCCGGGGTCATACAGGATCGTTTTTTTGACGGAGAAACGCTGAAAATGTGACGGCCTGCGATGTGAACGATGTGTTTCTGAGAGCACAAAAATAAAAATAAAATATAAAAAAAGCAGAAATGTGAGCATGTAGCTTTGGCAGCTCTAATATAACAAACATTCAGCTTCTGTTGCTTTGATTTGCTGTCCACACCTGAAAATGAAAGAATAAAAGAGACGTTTTCTTTACTACCAATCAACTGAATGTTTAACAGATTCTCATCATTCAAACTTGTTTTTTTTAAGTTTTTATTTCCAGAATCTTCTCAGTCTCATGTGTGTTAGCTTTGCTAGTGCAAGTCAATGAAGATTCAGTTGTAGCAAAAACATTTATTTATTTCAGGTGTTTTGTTTCCATTTTTTACAGATTTTTTTTTATATATATCACATATGTTTGCTTTTTTTGTTTGTCTGTGTAATAAAGTAAACTGTGAGAAATAAAGTTTGGACAAAATACGATGAAATTCAAAATGCTCTTTGTTATCAGTCATTTTTCTGCGTTGACACAATTTGCTGAAGTAAAATAGACAAGACTAGAAAAAAATAACAAGAAGACATCAAGGTAAAAATAAAAAATAAAGCTCTATTATATTATATTATATTATATTATATTATATTATATTAAATCAGAATTAGAATACTTTATTGATCCCCTGGGGTAAATTGCTGTTTTAGTATACAGTTACACCCATTCAAAAAGTGTTCGAAATATAAGAAAGGACATTATAAGCACAAGTGTCTTACCAAAAATGTGAAATCAAAGCTGAAAATATGAAAATAAAATAAAATATAGAATAGAACATTAAGTTTGTTCAGTCTACTTAAAGTGTGTGGTATATGCATAATGATATAGGTGTGGAATATTACACAAGTACCGACATAGATAAATAATAAATTATGGAGTACTGACATAATTATAAGTAACTATTGCACTTATTATTTGTCCATGTTATTGTTGCTTAAATAATAAAAAAAAAAAGGGTAAAAAAAGTTACACAGAGTGAATTAACCTATATTATATCACATTATACTTTATATTACATTACATTACATTATATCATATATTATCATATGACATTATATTATATATTACATTACATTATATTACATTATGTTATATCATATTATATTATATTACATTACATTACATCAAATCTTATCATATCATATCATATCATATTATATTAAATTTTATTATATTTTCTTATATATTAAGTTACATTATATAAGAATACATTATATTACATTACATTACATTACATTACATCACATCATATCATATCATATCATATCATATTATATTATATTATATTATACCATATTACATTATATTATATCATATTATATTATATTTTATTATATTATATATTACATTACATTATATTATATTATATTCATTACATTACATTATACTACATTATATCATATAATATTATATTTAATTACACTACATTACATTATATTACATTATATCATATTATATTATATTTAATTACACTACATTACATTACATTACATTATATTACATTAAATTATATTACATTATATTTCCTTACACTACAATACATTATATTATATTATATTTTATTATATTATATTATATTATATTATATTATATCGTATTTAAATTGAGTCTTGTTTACGTGCAGTATTTGTGGTCAGGCACATGCGCAGCCTCCTCAGCAGCTTTGCAGCTCTGGGTCCTGAATGCTAACGGCTAATGTGTTAGCTCGGTGCGCAGTCTGGATGTTTGTCTGAGAATCTGAGAATGAGCCGAAAACTCGTCAGGTTGGTTTTTAATATTCAAACATTTATTAATCCTTATTTCAGAAACACGGAGAGGCTCAGTAACTGTCAGTAACTGTCTGTCTGAGACTCTTTCTGGAGGGAAACAGGGGCCGTGTCTCCGCCGCTGAGAGTCCGGCTTAGAGTCGCTGCTGAGCGGCTTCGCGGTGAAGCGGCTCCCGCTGCCTGGTCCCGTCCACAGCCGCGGATCAGGAGCAGGACACGGCGCTGAAGCTCCGCACACACACGCGGGCTGTGTCGGTAAAGTTCGCCGAATGGACCAGCAGCTGCTCCCGTGTGTGTGTGGAGCCTCTTTGCGCCGTCATTGAGCTTTAGCCCGGAGCTCCAGCGCTTCACCGGGACATGCCCAGAATTTACACCGAGGTTCGGTGCAGCTCCGCGGCCCACACAAAGGAACTACAGCGGGCTGTTGTTTTCACGGTTCAGCTCATTTTACACTCTCAAACTGTTCCAATTAATATCACTTTAAGGTGGGAATTAGTCCAGAATACCTTTTTTAAATATGCTTTTACTCTACATTTAATATTGTTACTGTATTATTTTCTAACTGTTGTTAAACGGAATTGTTTTTGTTTGAAAAGAAGCAAACAGCTGCCACAATAAACAACAACAACAACAACAAGATATTATCTTATGATGCTTAATTATCTCGATATTTGTTGATACTAAACCATCTCGTTATTGGGTGATTCTGACTTATCTCGTAATATAAAGATGTTGATTGATTAGGTTTGATTAGTGTGACTATAACGTAAAACC
This sequence comes from Thalassoma bifasciatum, assembly GCA_008086565.1. Classification (NCBI taxonomy): domain Eukaryota; kingdom Metazoa; phylum Chordata; class Actinopteri; order Labriformes; family Labridae; genus Thalassoma; species Thalassoma bifasciatum. The sequence continues at coordinate 9,313 of RPOG01003237.1, forward strand.
CATTAAAGTGGAAATCCTGCAAAAATCTCCCTAAAAGGTGACAAAGTAACTTTATAATCCAAACATGTATTTAAAACCTCCTCAAAATTTTTACGTTTTTTCTCTTATGAAAAACATTTATCTCAAAATTTTGAGTTTTTTTTTTTCCAGAATTTTGACTTTATACCAAAAACTTTGACTTAAATTTCATGATTTAAATGTGTAACTCAAAATATCGACTTTGCATCTCAAAATGTTGGGTTTTCCTTCATGCTTTTGACCTTATCAGCTTTGAATATTAATAGAAAATTTTGACTTCTTGTCTCAGAGTCTCACACCCATCACTGTAGGGGTGACGAGGAGTGACCTCTGACCTCATGTGACCCGTGTCAGGCTTTATCAGCGCTCTGCACCTTCTTTCTGCACTCGTTTAGTTTCTTGCTCCTGTGATAATAAACTTTAGACAGAAACCTCAGAAAATCATAAAGAAACTTTTCTCTAAACCTGCCTCGATGTTTACTCTAGAGCAGTGGTCCCCAACCTTTTCCAACTCAGGGCCCACTTTTAAGTCTCAAAAATGTTTGCGGCCCACCTCTGACCCAATAAGTACAGAGTGTAACAAGTTGTTTCATTGTGGGTCAGTTATATTTTGGGTTTTACTGCATTCTTTTTGTGACTTTCCGGCCCAGCAACTTTGTTACATTATTGA
>RPOG01003237.1:15000-68694 GCA_008086565.1 Thalassoma bifasciatum
ACTTCCTGCAAATTTTCCAAGTTTTACCTTAATTTTCAATCATTTTTGCTGCTTTTTGACAATTCTGGGCTATTTGCTGATCCATTTGTTAATTTATTTTCCCATTTTTACCAATTATTTTTTTTACTTTTTGACAATTTTTTCATACATTATGACTATTTTCAAGTTGTATCTCAATTTTTCTCTTTTTTTGCTTGTTTTTGACCTTTTTTTTTTTCCTTTTTTACAATTTTTCTGACCATATTCCCCTGTTCATGTTTCAAATATGTTTATGTTTCATGTTAAAAATAACTAAAGTGACAAAGTGTGAATGCACAAAGAAAGAAGTGTGGTGCAGATTATTTGGTGCTGAATTACTGTCCAACATGAAAAAGTGTTGAATTGAATTAATTTACATTTTTTCTCCCAACATTTGGCCGTGAAGCTGTTGGTGAAGGAAGAACCTGTTGATAATTTCAGAGTAAAGTTATTGCTATTATGTATTGGAGATAAATTAATAAAACCTGGTGAGATATGAAGTATGAACTCTGAATAAATGTCTGAATTCTGACTGTGATCTAAGAAGTAAAAGCTTTTCTTTAAACTTTCATTCTTTAGAGCTTTCATGCTTTTATTTTGAAAGGGGAGATTAACCACCAGGTCAGACACTGTAACTCAGACTTCAACCTGAGATCCCTGACTGTAACCTTCAATAAAAACCTGTTGGATTTAAGTTGCAGTTTTTGGTGTCAGCTCCACTTCCTGATATTCTTCAGCAGATTTTAAAAAACACAAACAAACAAACAAACAAAGGAGCGGAAGCAAAGAGAAAGTTTCTGACACAAGTGAATCAGAGACTTTCTTTTTATTCTGAAAAACATGAAATTATTTTCTCTAAATGCAGATAAAAGCTGGATTAAGTCTCAGTGACACACACACACACACACACACACACACACACACACACACACACACACATTCACTCTCATTTCTCCTCACGTTTTTCTTTCTGCTCTTCAGAAAAACCTTCAGATCAAACTTCCTCTTCTTCATCTTCTTCTCCTTTTCTTCCCACGCTGTTTTCTTTAAACCTCTCTGAAAAAGTGGCGCTCAGAAAGGTCAAAGGTCGCTGTAACCGCGGTCTGAGGTCAGGATCCTTCACAGGTGCAGTTCACTCAGACGCTCAGCAGGGGGCAGCAAACTCTCAGTGCAGGGAAACTTCAATAATAACAGTTTAATAAAATAAACTGTTATTGTGGTTTAAAGGGAATCTGAGGCTGCTGGTTCAATTCCTCCTGTTCTTTTCACCTTTTATCTCATTTATACATTAAAACTTTCCTCTGATGATTCTGTGGTTTTTAAGTTTAAACTTTAAAGAAACAAAGTGATGTGAATAAAAGTCCATTTCTGTCAATAAAAAAACAGACGAAAACTTGGCTTTGTTGGTTTGTTTATTTCTGAAACTATTCTGAGTCAAAATTTTGAGATGAAAAAGCAAAATTTGGGGAAAATTCAGTCATAATTTTTTGGGGGAAAAGGCAAAATTTTGTGATATAAATCAAGAGTATGGAACAAAAGAATTTTTTTTTTGAGATTTAAAGTCTTAATTTATGGATTATTGACAAATAGAGACAAAGTTTTGAGATCAAAAGTCAGAATTTATAGGAAAAAAGTAAAAATTATTTGGATGGAGTCTAAGTTTTTAGATGAAAAGTTGAAATTATGGGATAAGATGTGAAAAAGTTAACATTTTGAGATTTAAAGTCAAACTTATAAGTTAAAGCTTAAAATTCTGGGATATTTGAGTCAAAGTTTTGAGATAAAGAGTCAAAATTTGAGACAAATATACTTAAATAAGTTAAATCTATGATGATCATATTAATCATCCTGAGACAAAAAGTCAAAATTTTGAGATAAAAAAGTCAAAATTTGGATTTTGTTTAGGAGAAAAAACCCAACAAAGCCAGTTTTTCTTATAATATTTGTTTTTGTAACTGTTTAAAAAGAGTTTATCTATATATGTGAGTTTAGTTTATGGTGTTGTTTCCTCCAAACATGAATTTAATCAGCGGGAGAATCAGATCTTCAGAGTTTATAATTCTTTATATTTGTCCATCTTTGTTCATCTTTGTTTATCTTTGCTTGTCCATCAGAAATAAAAACTTCCTCTCTGGTCTCTTCAGTTCGTTCTCTGTGGATTTAGTTTTATTCAGATTTCCTTCAAAAGTTGGTGAAAAGTGTTGAAGTTTCCGCGCCGAGTCTCAGCGTTTGAAGGCGTCTGTTTCTATAGAAACGTGATCTCAGTCTCCAGGTTCTTGTAGTTTTCCTCCTCCATCTCAGAGAAGAGCTGCTCCATCCTCTGGAACGCCAGGTGACCTTTCTTACCTGGACACAGAGAGACACTCAGGTAAAGGTGGAGGAGGGAGGAGGAGGGAGGAGGAGGAGGAGGAGGGAGGAGGGAGTCGAAGGATGGAGGAGGAGGGAGGAGGGAGGAGGTGAAGGATGGAGGAGGAGGAGGAGAGGGAGGGAGGTGGAGGATGGGTGAGGGAGGTGGAGGATGGAGGAGGTGAAGGATGGAGGAGGAGGGAGGTGGAGGATGTAGGGTTGTACCAAAGGAGAGGACGCTCTCTTTGGCTGCGCTGCGAATGTCTTCATCATCAGAACGCCACAAATCAGCGATGTGATCCACGCTCTCTGTGGCCTAAACACACACACACACACACACACACACACACACCAGGTTACAAAACACACACTCAACAGCTGACAGGTGTGTGTGTGTGTGTGTGTGTGTGTTTTCTCACCCTGAGGCGTTTCAGACACAGACAGGCTCCGTGTTGGATCTGAACATCAGAACTTTTTAGACTCTCAGTGTAAAAAACTACAGCCTGCAGCAGAGAGAGAGAGAGAGAGAGAGAGAGAGAGAGAGAGAGAGAGAGAGAAAGAGAGAGAGAGAGAGTAATTGTTTATAAAAGACTTAAATATTTAAGTCCCTGAAAGTCACAGAATTTTTGATTTGCACGTGTTTAAAATTGCAGATTATTCACAGATAAACTAATGTTTCATGCAAAGATGAAATGCATGCTGGGAAATGAAGTCCCTGCATGTTTCCTGTCACTGTGGCTCAGGAGCAGATTTTTGTAATAAAACCCAACTCCAATGAAGTTGTGTAAAACGTAAATAAAAACAGGAACACTTTTATCACTACATCTACAAGTGACAGTTCAAACTCTACCATGCAAAGACAAAGTCAGACATCAACAACACACACAAACGCCGCCACCACCATGGCATCATGGGTAACTGTCCCAGTAAGACACTTCCGTCGTAATTACGACTTTCCATGTTTGTCCAAAACCTCGTTGTAGACGACGGTAGGTTCTGTGAAACAGAAAAAGTGGGACGTCCCTGATTATTTCAGCAAGACAATGAAACCAAGACACATTCTGCTCCTGTTACAACAGCGTGGCTCCGTAGTAGAAGAGTGCAGCTAAATGTTGTTCATCAACAAGAGTGTGAAAGAATTCCAGCTCCAAAGCTTCAACAATTAGTATCCTCAGTTCACAAACACTGAACCAGTTAAAGGAAAGAGGAGGAAACAGAGGAAACATCAACCTGAACAAGACTTTTAGGAACAAACAATAAAGTTTTTCAGTTAGAAGAATAACCCCCCCCCTCACCTTCCTCCTGAAGCTGCTGCAGGCTGCAGCTCTGCTCACACACCCCCCAGCAGCTTTACACACTCTGTGGTTGGAGTCCACCTGTAGAGCGGCCAGCGTCTGCAGCGTGCAGGTGAGGGGGAGGAGCTCCACCAGGCCCCGCCCCTTCATTTTATTCAGAGCACGCCTCCGTTTGGGACTCCTCAGGGCCGCCAGGAAGTTCTCTGGAGGAGGGAGAGAGTTTTAGGGGAGGGGGGGGCTGCAGACGTGTGTGTGTGTTTGTGTGCGAGTGTGTGTGTGCACCTTCTCTGGAGAGTCTGGAAACGTGCTCCCCCAGCTCCGTCACCTTCCAGCGCTTCAGGTAAACACTGAGCTGAAACACTGAGACTCGCTCTGAGCTGCAGAGAGAACGAGGAGCAGGAAACACAGAGGAGGCGCTCTGCAGCTGCTGCAGGAGGAGGGGGAAGACTGGGGGGGGGGCAGAGAGAGAGATGATGTTTGACAGGAAACAAGGCCTCACACACTCTCACAGAGCGCTGGTCAGTGTGTGTGTGTGTGTGTGTGTGTACCTCTCTCTGATTGGCCCGGCTGCTTGGCCTTCAGCTTGTGTGTGAACCGTTTTCTCATGGTTCTGCAGAAAGAGTCAGAGCTGCAGCAGAAAAGTGAACCAGTGTTCTCCACACACTCCTCCCACAACAACAGCACCTCCTTCAGCCTCTGGGGCTCCGGCAGGACTGGGACAGGAGGAGGAGAGGAGGAGAGGAGGAGATAAAATAATCAACACAGTTTCATTTGTCAGATGCTTTTGTCCAAAGCCACAAACAACACAAGCAAGAAAATAGACATGAGGGAAAAAATGCAACTGGAGACTCATTAGGTGTCAGGGGATTTAAATAAATATGTATGTATAAATCAGTGAGCAGGGAGGAGCAGGGAGGAGCAGGGAGGAGCAGGGAGGTGTTTACTGTCTCTGGCTGTGAGGAGGTCGTTCTTCTCCAGGAGCAAACAGCTGATTCTGTCCAAAACCTCCGTCTGAAAACTCAACTCCTCCAGGAGAAACTGACGAGAAGGAGAGAAGTGAGTGGACTTCAGCATCTGAGGAGGAGACAAGGAGGAGGAGAGAAGAGGAGGAGGAGGAGGAGGAGACAAGAGGAGGGGGAGACAAGAGGAGGAGGAGGAGGAGGAGACAAGAGGANCACACACACACACACACAAACACACACACACACACACACACACACACACACACACACACACTCTCTCACCTGAAGCAGGAGGCAGCAGGTGTCCAGGTGAGTCTCCAAAGCCTGGTCCAGACTCCAGTTCCCAGAAGTCAGTGGGGTGATGAGCAGCTCCTCCTCAGAAGCTGATTGGCTGTTGGAGGAGAGAATACCCAGACTCCTCAGCGTGCTCTGCTGGAAGGAGCCGATGCTGAGGAGGATGAAGATGAAGATGAAGAGTTAGTCAGGTGAAAGTCTGTTTTCATGTTTTTATTTCTCTGTCTCAAACTCACCCGCTGTCTTTGAGCCTCAGGCTGCCCAGACAGGAAGTGTCATCATCAGCGCTAAAGTCATGTGACAGGAAATCAAAGCTGCCCAGGACTTCCTCCACGGCGAGCGTGTCCTCAGAGGACGAACGAAGCAGGGACAGGTCGTTCTGAAAGGGGGGGGTGACAGCATTTTTACCTTTTTACCTCAATGAGTTCATTGTTCTTAAGAGCTAATGAGGTTTGCATTTTTGCAAAAAAAACAACAAAACACTCTGGCGTCATTTATGGCCACGCCCACTGAGCTACAGAAATGTCCTTTAATAACTTTTCATCCTTTAGTTGCTGCATGAGTAAAAAATCTCAGTTTTTAATAAACTGATGGATGAACAGTCTTTATGTGCCTGTGCAGGTTGTTAATGGAGCCTGCTCAATAAGAAATGCTGAACAAAAATAAAAACAATATAATCAAGATAAAATTTCTAAACTGCCTGTTTGGAATTCACTTAAGTCACAGGAGAGACTCAGGTGTGTGAGTGTAGACTCAGGTGTATGTGAGTGTAGACAGGTGTGTGTTAGTGTAGACTCAGGTGTGTGAGTGTAGACAGGTGTGTGTTAGTGTAGACTCAGGTGTGTGAGTGTAGACAGGTGTGTGTTAGTGTAGACTCAGGTGTGTGAGTGTAGACAGGTGTGTGTGACTGTTGACAGGTGTGTGTAAGTAGACCTGTGTGTGAGTGTAGACAGGTGTGTGTGAGTGAAGACAGGTGTGTGTGAGTGTAGACAGGTGTGTGTGAGTGTTGACAGGTGTGTGTGAGTGTAGACAGGTGTGTGTAAGTGTTGACAGGTGTGTGAGAGTGTAGACAGGTGTGTGTGAGTGGACTCAGGTGTGTGAGTGTAGACAGGTGTGTGCGAGTGTAGACAGGTGTGTGAGAGTGTAGACTCAGGTGTGTGTTAGTGTAGACTCAGGTCTGTGTGAGTGGACTCAGGTGTGTGAGTGTAGACAGGTGTGTGTAAGTAGACAGGTGTGTGTTAGCTGACAGGTGTGTGTGAGTGGACTCAGGTGTGTGTGAGTGGACTTAGGTGTGTGTGAGTGTTGACAGGTGTGTGTAAGTAGACCGGTGTGTGAGTGTAGACAGGTCGGTGTGTGAGTGTAGACAGGTGTGTGTGAGTTTAGACTCAGGTGTGTGTTAGTGTAGACTCAGGTGTGTGTGAGTGGACTCAGGTGTGTGTGTGAGTGTAGACTCAGGTGTGTGAGTGTAGACTCAGGTGTGTGTGAGTGTAGACTCAGGTGTGTGTTAGTGTAGACTCAGGTGTGTGAGTGTAGACTCAGGTGTGTGTGAGTGTAGACTCAGGTGTGTGTGAGTGTAGACTCAGGTGTGTGTGAGTAGTCTTAGGTGTGTGTGAGTGTAGACAGGTCTGTGTGTGTGAGTGTAGACAGGTGTGTGTGAGTTGTCTCACAGGTGTGTATGCTGACAGGTGTGTGAATGTAGACTCGGGTGTGTGTGTGTGAATAGACAGGTGTGTGTGTGTTAGCTGACAGGTGTGTGAATAGACAGGTGTGTGTTAGCTGACAGGTGTGAATAGACAGGTGTGTGTTTGCTGACAGGTGTGAATAGACAGGTGTGTGTTTGCTGACAGGTGTGAATAGACAGGTGTGTGTTCGCTGACAGGTGTGTGAGTGTAGACTCAGGTGTGTGTTAGCTGACAGGTGTGTGAATAGACGGGTGTGTGTTCGCTGACAGGTGTGTACCTTGAGGATGGTCCCCAGGTGCAGCACCTGCTGGTCCAGAGCTCTCAGTTCTTTCTCGGAGCAGCTCTGGATCTGCAGACTCTTCTCCAGCTCTGAGACCAGGGCCCCCAGTCTGAGGCTCTGGGTTTTACGCTGGGCCCCGCTGGGCCTGGGTCTACCTGTGGGCGGAGCTTCAGTCACAGGTGAGGACACGGGGGTCACAGCAGGGGGGCAGGGAGAGTACGACTGGAGGTCTGGAGAGTCCTGGAACAGAGGAGGACGTGGATTTATGCCCCGTTTCCACGAGAAGACGCAAAAAGTGCTCTAAAAAAATCTGTTTACACAGAAACACTGAAGGACAGAAACGCTGTAGTTTCATGTCAGGCCTGTAGGCGGCGACATAACTGTAGGAGCTGTTTATACAACAAAGGCTTAACAGTCAGGCAGTAGATTCAGCAGCCCAAGAAAGAAGATGTAGTTCACTGTTGCTGTTGTGGTAAGCACACACAAAGTTTGGCACAATGTCAGAATTTTCACTGAAAACTCCTGCTTGGTGTTAACACAGCAACAGTGGTTTCAGAAAAATCCCACTCCAGAGGGTGTTTTCAAAGTTTGAGTTCTAGGTCCACTGAAACGCTGTTTCCCTGTAAATGAGTGACTGAAATGCAAGAATACTGTTGTGTTTCACCCTAAAACTGTTGTCATGGAAACGACCCCCTCCCCCCACAGGTGAGTGTTTACCTGAAGACACACAGGTTCTGGTTCTGGTTCTGTTATGGTCTTCCTGAGGATGTCTGGAGTGCTGGACCTGCACAAACACACAAGTTAAGGTGTGTGTGTGTGTGTGTGTGTGTGTGTGTGTGTGTGTGTGTGTNCTCAGTTGCAGGCTGAGTTCAGGTCCTGCCGCGCCTGGTCAGCTCCTCCTCCTCCCCTCCTCCGCGGCTTCCTGCTCCTGCCTCCTCTCCCCCTCCTCCTCCTCCTCCTGCTCCTCCTCCTCCTCCTCCTCCTCCTCCTCCTCCTCCTCCCCTGTGAAGCTGGTGGCCTGGCTCTGGCTGAAGGGGGCGCTGTGGGCCCGGCTCAGACTGTGAAAACAGATCATGAGTTTCCCCTCCAACATCTTCATCTCTGACCTCTGACCTCTGCTGCTCACCTGTACAGGCTCTGAGGGCTGTGATTGGCTGAGGTGTGCGAGGGGTTGGACAGGTAGCTGATCAGGGACACGCCCCCTCGGTTGTGGCGACTGTTTGGCAGCAGAGACGGGAGCGAGCCGTCACGTTCCCGCAGCTCACGGACCATCGACTGAGGAGGAGGAGGAGGAGTTTAGAGCTGACCAATCAGAGCCAACCAATCAGAGCCCACCAATCAGAGCCCACCAATCAGAGCCGACTTATAAGAGCCGACAAAGGTCATGTGATCTGGACTCACCAGAAAGTAGCGCTCTGTAAAGGACGGCGTGCTCGGCGCCGTCCAGCTGTAGACCGAGCTTTTCCTGCTGGACACGGACTGTTTACTGACGGAGAGAGGGCGGAGCTTCTCTGAGCTGTCGAACGGGCTGCACACACACACACACACACAGACACACACACAGACACACACACACAGGCTCTCAGGACAGGTGCACAGATTCAGTGTGTGTGTGTGTGTGTGTGTGTGTGTGTGTGTCGTACCTCCAGGTGACCTCCAGCTGCAGTTTGATGGTTCCCAGCTCCGTGATGTCGACCACCATCAGCTGAGGCCTCGCCACGAAGAAGTCGGCGCTCGCACACGTCACCAAACCGACCAGCAGCCAACCCAAACCCTTCGCCTCCGACACCTGACACACAAACACGCCACGGTGACACAAACACGCCAGGAGAGGGTGGCGTCCAAAAAAACCCTAGAGTGGGACTTAAATGAGCTCCTTTCAAAATAAAAGCACCAGAAACTTTTCCCTCACAGATTTGAAAATAGAAGTCAAGTCAAATTTTATTCATATGGCGCATTTTAAAACATCGCAGTCGACCAAAGTGCTCTACGATCTTAAAAACACGATCGATAAAAAAAAAAGTTAATAAAAATAATTTAAAAACAGTGGCTAGGTTAAACAACAGAAGAAAGAGCCACCCTAAATAAAATCAAAATAAAAAAATTAGCAGGTTTTGCTTAACCAGAATAAAATGCCAATGCATAGAGGTGTGTTTTAAGAGTGATTTAAAGCACTTTTTTTTTTTTCCTGATGGCATGAGGATATTTCAAGGTGACATACGAGTGGTTCAGGGAGCATGAGACGTCTTTTTCACAGAGTCCAGACTTTAACCCCACTGAGAATCTTTGGGTTGTTCTGGAGAAAACTTTGTGAAGGTAAGAAGGCTCAGGATGGAGCTCTGTGGGACGCCATGGGTTAAAAAGAGGTGTGTGTGTGTGTGTGTGTGCGTGTGTGTGTGTGTGTGTGTGTGACCTTGATCTCAAAGTTGTGGTGTATGTGAGGCAGAAACACCATCTCCTCCACGTCCCAGGACTGTGTGTCGTCCGGCTCGATCTTCCCTCTGATCCTCCATCGCTGCCGACCGAGCCGCACCACCACCTGCTCATGACATCATCGACAAGATATGACATCATCAGAAAGAAGCCTCACGAAACAGCAGGATGAAATATTCAGAGAGTTAGAAAGATTCAGTCCAACCTCGTACTGGTCTCCCGGGCAGAGACGAGCGAAGCCGATCAGACCTGAGACACAAACAGCTGTTCAATATCTGAGTGTGTGTGTGTGTGTGAGTGTGTGTGAGTGTGTGTGAGTGAGTGTGTGTGTGTGTGTGTGTGTGTGTGTTTACCCTTCATTTTGATCTGCAGCTCCCCCAGGAGCAGCTCTAACTCTCCCTCCATCGCTGACATGTCCTGCAGAGAGAAAACACAGAAAAAGGTCAATAAATCTTTCTGATCATTTTCACCTTTTTCTGTCCAAACAGAGGTCAAAGGTCAAAGTCTTCACTCTGCCCCCCCCCCCTTTACTCCCTCTCTGATTATTGTTTCTCAGTAAACTCTGACTCTTTCTGTTCACAGTTTGTTCTGCAGTTTAACCCTGAAAACACCAGAGCACAGAAACAGAAACATGTTTTTAAAGTTTGAGTTTAACTGAATATTAAATATGAAAACATGTGAAACTGTTTGAGTTTAATCTTTGATGTTGGACCAACGAACAGATGAGGCTCCGCCGTCCTCTGGACCTGATGTTTCTGATGTTTCTGATGTTTCTGAAGTTTCCTGAAGCTTTAAGTGGAGAACAAAGCTCCTTTTGTTAAATCTAAAACACTTTTCTTGTTCCCATGAGTCCAGAGAAGCCAAAGCATGTTGTCACGTTGTCGTTAAATCCCCTCAGCTGTGTTTACAGCAGCATCTGCTCACCAGACCCAGACCCAGAACCAGACCCAGGACCAGAACCTGAACCAGACCAGGACCAAAGTCCTGAACAGGATCATCAAGTCTGTTTGTCCTGCCGCACAGAACAAACTCTTTTATTAAAGATCTTTAACCCTTTAACACCAGAAGTGTCTGTAAAATCAGAAAGATTCCAATTTGTAAAAACTGAGATGTGTCTTTTTCAGTCAACAAGCAGTGACACTCAAACATTTATACAGTTTTTTTTGTCATTGTTTGTAGTTATATAACATTTAAAGAGAGGTATACCTGCAGACCGAGCCTTTGGTTTAAAGAGGGGTGTACCTGCAGACTGTGGCTGAGGCTGTGGTTTAAAGATGGGTGTACCTGCAGACTGAGCCTGTGGTTTAAAGAGGGGTATACCTGCAGACTGAGCCTGAGCCCGTGGTTTAAAGAGGGGTGTACCTGCAGACTGTGGCTGAGGCTGTGGTTTAAAGAGGGGTGTACCTGCAGACTGAACCTGTGGTTTAAAGAGGGGTATACCTGCAGACTGAGCCTGTGACTGTGGTTTAAAGAGGGGTGTACCTGGAGACTGTGGCTGAGGCTGTGGTTTAAAGATGGGTGTACCAGCAGACTGTGGCTGAGGCTGTGGTTTAAAGAGGGGTGTACCTGCAGACTAAGCCTGTGGCTGTGGTTTAAAGACGGATGTACCTGCAGACTGAGCTTGTGGCTGTGGTTTAAAGAGGGGTATACCTGCAGACTAAGCCTGTGGCTGTGGTTTAAAGAGGGGTGTCCTGCAGACTGAGCCTGTGGCTGTGGTTTAAAGAGGGGTATACCTGCAGACTGAGCCTGTGGCTGTGGTTTAAAGACGGATGTCCTGCAGACCTAGCCTGTGGCTGTGGTTTAAAGAGGGGTATACCTGCAGACTGAGCCTGTGGCTGTGGTTTAAAAACGGATGTCCTGCAGACTGAGCCTGTGGCTGTGGTTTAAAGAGGGGTATACCTGCAGACTAAGCCTGTGGCTGTGGTTTAAAGACGGATGTCCTGCAGACTGTGGCTGAGGCTGTGGTTTAAAGAGGGGTATACCTGCAGACTAAGCCTGTGGCTGTGGTTTAAAGACGGATGTCCTGCAGACTGAGCCTGTGGTTGGAGTATAAAGAGGGGTGTACCTGCAGACTGAGCCTGTGGTTTAAAGAGGGGTATACCTGCAGACTGAGCCTGTGGTTGGAGTTTAAAGAGGGGTGTACCTGCAGACTGAGCCTGTGGTTGGAGTATAAAGAGGGGTGTACCTGCAGACTGAGCCTGTGGTTGCGGTTCAGCTCCAGTAAACTGTCTCTGGACGCTCTGGTGGACGGGGACAGAGAAAAAGCTGCCTTCATGTTCACGGCTCCCTGACACAACCTCCACTGGATACAGTAGCTCTCATACAGCTCCTCCACCTGCACACACACACACACACACACACACACACACACACACACACACACACACACACACACACACACGTTCATTAGAACAGGTGAAACACACCTTTATGATCACACAGGTGAAACTTTTTTTAATCTTTACCTTACTGATCTGAAACTCTAATCTCCTGATGAATCTCTCCAGCGCTCTGATTTCCTACGACAGCAAACACATCAGTGATGATCACAGTCAAAAACATTTAAGTTAATTCATACAAACATTCAAAGTTCAGTCACAAAAACATGTTTAAAGTCTGAGTTTTTTATTAAAGTCTGGTTTGTAGGAGCAGATCCTACCTTCTCCAGGTCGTAGAGGAACGCCTGAAACAGAAAAACATCATCAACATCTTCATCATCGTCACCTCTCCTTCTCTCTCTCTCTTTTTATTCTCTCACCAGTCTGGAGTTCCTCTTGGTTTCTCTCTGCTGCGTCGACAGAAAGTCCATCTCGCTCTGATGACCTTCCAGAAACTCTCTAAACAGTCACATGATCACAGACGAGAGGAGGAAAAGTTTCATTATTTAATCTTTATATCACTCCATCCTCCTCTTTACCGCCCCCTGGTGTCTGAACAGACGCTGACTGACTCAGAGACTTCAGGTACTGTCTCTTTAAGAAAATAAATGAATGATAATATTAAATCTGTATTTCATCCCTTGGTCTGGGAGCTCACATATATTTATTTAACAGCTTTATTTCCGTACTTGAGTCCTTTCCTCAGGGCCTGAAACACTCCGTCCACCTCGTCAGGCTGCAGGGTCAAGATGGCTCCGCCCCCTCTGCTGGGAGACAGGTGCATTCTGGGAGATTTGGTCCCTGTGATGGACTTGGATCTGACGGAGCTGCGGACGGAGGACGAGCTGAAAACAGAAGAAGTTTATAAACTGGCTAATAAACTTGTGAATTTGCCACTTTATAATTTTGTTTTTTCTTTTAATGGCCTTTTTATTCTGTTATAATTGATGACGCTGTCCTGATGTTAAAACAGGGATGTCCAAACTAAGGCCCGGGGGCCAATTGTGGCCCGCCGTCTACTTTCATGTGGCCCCCAGCTGTCATTTTACTATGTATTCATTTTGGAACTTAAATTAATCATTTTCTAGTTGTGTACGTTTACAGTTTCTGTCAAGAGCTTGAAAAAAAACTCTTAATATATCTGGTAACATCCCACAAAAATTTGGACTGTGCACAGGCCACTTGAGAGGACAAAAGACTGAATTAAAGTTATTAAATGGATAAGAAAAGACAAAAGTTGAAGCATAAAATGGTTCAGAATGCAGGATCAGAAATATTTGGGGTTGAAAATGTTCTTACAACTGTCTAATAAACAAATGTGATAAATTTGAGATCCTTAACCCTGTGGTGCATAGTGGTCACTACAGTTACACCTATTTAAAACTTATTTACTCCTTAATTAAATGGTTCATGTGGTAGAAATTCATATTAGTCTGTGTCAGGATATTTTTATTCTTCTTAGGGCCTGAAAAAATGTATTCAATTCTTTTTCCAAACATATATATTTAAAATGTATATATATATTTTCTTCATTGTATCGTGACTGATGTTTCCTCTGCCTCTTGTTTACATTGAGCCGACTCACCTGAGTTTTCACCTGAAAAAAGAGATTTAAAAAATATTTAACCAGTAAAATAAACAAGAAAAACGTTTAAAAACTTTAACCTGGAACCAGTTGATGTAGTAAGTTAAATGTCAGACGGATGAATGAATGAAGGCTGATGTGTTTTTAAAGAATGTGACAGATTTTCTGCTGAAATACAGAAAATTCTTCAATTTCAGACATTTTCCAGCCTCTGAGCTGTTTCAGATCCTTTTTTTTTATGTTTATTCGACCTTAACGCAAACCTGTCGACACGTCAACAAGCCTCTAACTCCCAGAATCCCGAGCGTTTGTTTCTCGCTTTTGTCACATTTTTGCTTCTGTGTTTTTTTTATTTTTCTCCAGGAAGTCAAATCCTGAAAACCACTGTAAACTAATGTAACTCAATTATTTCTTCATGCAGTTTAACAACATTTAAAAGCTTTAACCCTGTGGTGCATAGTGGTCACTACAGTTACACCTATTTAAAACTTATTTACTCCTTAATTAAATGGTTCAAGTGGTGGAAATTCATATTAGTCTGTGTCAGGATATTTTTATTCTTCTTAGAGCCTGAAAAAATGTTGTCAATTCTTTTTCCAAACATATATATTAAAAAAAAAAGTTATAGACAAACATTTGAGGGTAAAACAGCATTAGAGCTATAAATTATTCAGTGTTAAAATGGATGACAGAGAGTTACAATGTTTCACAAAGCATTAAAAAAAAGATTATTCATGAAATTACCAAAAAAAAAAGAAAGGAAGTCAAACAAAAAAATAGTTATGTTTACATTGATTTCACTCTTTTTTTTATGTTGAATGTTCTGTTGCAAATATTTGAAGAAAAAAAAATTGGAAAACTTTTTTTCATGCTTTAAGACAAATAAAAACACTCAAAGGAAAAATCCAGACACTGGCTTTAAAAATTCATGGTTCATCAGAGGGTTAACCTGCCATAAAAAACAGCATATTATTCCAAGGTTTGGTTTTATCTCATAGGTCTGCACTAATAACACTGGCATAGTTGTTTGTTTGTTTTTTCACAGAAACGACCAAAACAAAATTGTTTTTCAAATGCAGCACTCATTTGTTCCTTTAACTGTTAATAAACATGTCCATACGAGCCGCCGGCTTTTGGTCATTTTCTGCCCTTTTGGACAAAAGTTTGGACACACCTGTGTTAAAATGATTAACTCTTTGAAAAGTGTTAATGCAACACGTCTCTCAGTGGCTCCTGTGTAAAAAAACAGAGTTTATTTTTACTCTGACTGAGCTAAATTAGTCATTTCAGGTTTGCAGTGAGGAACCTTCAGCAGGTTTGAGCTGTTCATGGAAGATTGGAGCACAAACAGTTTTTTTCTGACTGTTTCTGCTGCTGAAGTCTGTGTTAATAAATAATAATAATAATAAATAATCCAGAGGAAGAAGAAAAAGAGGTCAGATGTTTGATGTTTGTGAATCACGTTTATCTCGTCTGTGCAGCATCAGAGGCTTCAGGTTTCAGGATGAGTCATTAAACGGTTTATAACATGTTTTAATTTAAATATCTGTGTGTGTGTGTGTGTGTGTGTGTGTAAATAAAGCATCATCGTCTGTAATCATAGATTCTTCTGTGACTGAGAGTTTATGGTGTGTGTGATATTTTCTGTGTTTCTGTCGCCATCAAAGCTTCAACATAAAGAATGATGGAGACCACACTCAGGAATGTGTGTGTGTGTGTGTGTGTGTGTTAAAGTCATATAGTGTGTTTTATGATGGGAAAACAAAAGGACAGGAAACACATTCCAGCTCTGTTTCTGTTTCTGTCTCTGTCTCTGGAGACTCACACTCATCATCTGTGTGTGTTTTTTCATTTCAAAATAAAAGCCTGTGGTGTGTTCACTGTCTGCCTGACAATCAGAAACACGACCGTCACAGCATGAAGGGGTTTCCCTACACGGTTAACAACAGTCGTTTTAAAAACTTGACTATCACAGGATCAGAGAAGGATAAACTGTTTTAATGAGTTTGTTTGTTTGATGATATTTTAACGTCAGAGCTCACACACGTTAATATCTCCGCTTTAATTTTAATTTTTATCTAAGATTTCTTCACATTATGATTTTTGTTGTTTGTTTTTTGTTTGTTCGTTCACCCTGACTCCTCCTCATTCCTGCAGGACTGAAAAGATTGATCGCTCCTCTTTGTAAGCTGCGTCCTGATTGGCCGTGGCGGCGCGTCACTCACCGGCGTCGTCCCGTCAGAGAGTTGAACCCGGTGAAGGAGCGACTCCTGTAGATTAAAGCGCCGTCAGACGGGGCGTCGAACCGCAGCTTCACCGACATCCTGAAGGAGTCAGAGAGAAAGAGAAAGAGATCAGAGAAATCCAAGTAGAAAGACCTTTATTTTGAAACTCCAAACTCTTTAAAAGCCTTTAAATCTGCAGCACGTGTTTCTTCTTTAATGAACCTGCTCAGACCAAACGCTGACGACCTGCCTCTGTATTTATCTCTCTCTCAGTCATTGTTGTGTCTGTGTTCGTTTTCCTCTGCTCTCTCTCTCTCCGTCTTTACTCCACTCGCTCACAAACAAACTCTTAAATCAGCCGGAGGACCACCCGCTCTGAGAGAAACCAGCATCTGTGAGACCAGTTACAGTTTTCACTGCTCATAAGTTTACAAACCCCAACAGAATTTATGATTTCTTATCCATTTTTCAGAGAATCTGAATAAAAACACAAAAACTTCTCTGTCTCCCATGGTTCGTGGTTGGTGAAGACATTTATGAACAAACAACTGTGTTTACTCTTTTTAAATCAACAACAGAAACTTCCAGAATGACCCTGATGAAAAGTCTCCCTCCCCCAGTTCTTAATAGCGTGTATTTCCCCCTTTAACATCAATGACAGCTTGAAGTCTTTTGTGCTCGTTGTGGATGAGGGTCTTTATTTTCTCAGATGGTAAAACTGACCATTCTTCTTGGCAAAAAGCCTCCAGTTCCTGTAAATTCTTGCTCTGTCTTGCATGAACTGCAGGTTTGAGATCTCCCCAGAGTGGCTCAATGATATTGAGGTCAGGAGACTGAGATGGCTACTCCAGAACCTTCACTTTATTCTGCTGTAGCCAATGGCAGGACCCAAATGTTGTCTAAAAATTTTCACCTTTTAATTTCAAGAATATGACTTCTTCTCTAAAATATCAAATTTTATCTCAAAATTTTGTTTTTTTTCTCTCAATTTTTTGTCCTTGATCTCAAATACTGGTCTTGACTTTTTATCTTAAAACTTTGATTTCTTTTTTTGTGCAAAATTTGACTTTTATCTCAGAATTTTGATTTGTTTTATCTTGGGATTTTGACCTTAAAATCCCATATTTCAAATGTATATCTTAGATTTGGCTTAATTACCCTAAAATCAACTTTTCGTGTCATAATTTGTTGTTTTACTCAAGTTTTGGGGGTTTTCAATCTGTAATTTTGATCTTTTCCCTCAAATTTGACTTTATCTCAAGTTTTTTTTTTCTTTCATCACAAAAAAATACAACTTTTTTTCACCCTCTTCTTTTGCAAAACTTCAACTTTTTTTCAAAAACATCCCCCAAACATCAGTGATCCACCTCCGTGTTTCACAGTAGGAATGGTGGACCTTTCATCATAGGCCTTGTTGACTCCTCTCCAAATGGAACAATGTTTATGGTTGTGGACAAAAAGTTCACTTTTGCTCTCATCACTCCAAATGACTTTGTTCCAGAAGTTTTGAGGCTTGTCTCTGTGCTGTTTGGCGTATTGTAAGCAGGAAACTTTGTGGCATTTGTGTAGAAATGCCGTTTTTCCTCAAGTGCCTCCTTATTGTGCATCTTGAAAGAGCCAGACCACATTCTTTCAGAGAGGCCTGTATTTCAGCTGGAAAAACTTCAAAACTGAGATAGAAAACTTGAAATTTGAGGCAATAAGTCAAAATGATGAGATAAAAGTCAGAATTCTAAGTAAAAAAAAAAAAAATCAAAATTTTGAAGCAAAAAGAGGGAAATTTGGGGGAAAAGGTAAAAAAATTTGGGAAGTTGAAATTCCCTCTATAAGGTCAAAACTATGAGAAAAAAAAACAGAATTATGAGAAAAAACTTGATGTTTTAAGTTGAAGAAAACTACAATTACAAGATAATGGAGTCAAAAGTATTGGATAAAAGCAGAATCTTAAGATAAAAGGTAAAAATTTGGGACAGTGGAGCTGAAATGTTGAGACAAAATTATGAGACAAAATGTCAGAATCTTCAGATAAAAAATTCAAAATTTTGAGATCATGAAATTAAAATTTTGAAGCAAAATAAAAGGAAATTTTGATTCTTCTGATTAATTCAGCATGAGTCAGAAAGTTTTCACAGGGACAAACTTTCAGAAACATTAATGACAGACTGAGCTTCATGAACAGACCTTTGTCCTCCACAGTGACCCGGCTTTGACCCTGACCTTTGACCTTCACTGTGCCCCCCCAAACTTCCTGTCTCTCTGCAGCTTCTGTCCAATCAAAGACAAACACGGAAACAAAACTCTCCTCAGAAAACGAGTCTGATGTTTCCACGTGACTCAAACTGAGCGTCGTTTCCTGTTTTTCACAGCGAGTTTAAAACGTGTGGACTTTGAGGAAAAAGGAGCAGCAGAGGAGGAGAAACACCTGTTCACCTCCTCAAACAGGAGAAAGAGTTTGTGAATCTGTGTCAGAATAAATGAGGATGGAAACATAAATGTTCTTCATGTCAGAGCTGATTCATCACTGTTTTTGTTTTTCTGAACCAAGAACTCAGACTCTCCACAGTTTCTGCTCCAGCTCCTCTGTGGAAAACCTGACTCCTCCTGACTCCTCCTGACTCCTCCTCACTCTCTGGGTCACTTTTTCCTCCTCTGCGTCTCCTTTTATACTCGGTCACGTTGGGTTTTTTTCCACAGGTGTCGACGTCTGATCTGTTCAAAAACCAGAGGAACCAGGTTTAGGTCTGACCCAGAAACAGAGTCAGAACCAGGCCAGGATTTAAAGAGTCACCCAGCAACAGAAGCAAAACACACACACACACACACACACACACACACACACACACACACACACACACACACACACACAGAAACTCCCAGCAGAGGAAACGTCCATTACTCTAAAAAGATGATCATTATTTCTGTGTTTTCATTCAGAGTTTTTCTTCCTGAGAGTAAAAACATCTGCTCAGGATAAAATACGACAAAAACATTAAACTTTATGATCAGGAAACTGTTTCAGAGAAAAACAAGACGACGCTTTACTCCTCTAAGAAATTACAACATCAAAAATCAAATAATCTTCTCCGTCTAAATTCTGAGATAAAAAGATGAAATTATTTGATTTAAGGGCAAAAAATTTAGCTTAAATGAGTAGAAATTATGGGATAACAAAGTCTGAATTTTGAGATTAAGAGTCAAGATTTTGAGAATATGTTTGTGGAGTAACTCCGCCTCCTTTAGAGTCTCTTTGTTCAGGACCATCACTGTTCTGCTCCATCTTTCATCCCTTTGCTGCTGAGGTTGTGAGCAACGTCTGGCTCCAGGTGTGAGAGATGCACTCACTTTAATGTTAAGTGGCGCCACCTGCTGTTGGAAATAAATGTCTTCATTTAGAGTGTGGATCCTGAAAATAAGAAACATAAATGTTTCAGGCCGTGATCAGCTCTGATTGCTCCCCGAGGATGAAACATGGACAAATATCTGCTGATCTGACTGTGACTCTGTAAAACTCTATAAAACTCTATAAAACTCTGTAAAACTCTGTGAAACTTTGTGACTCTGTGAAAGTCTGTAAAACTTTGTGAAAGTCTGTGAAACTTTGTAAAACTTTGTAAAACTTTGTAAAACTCTGTAAAACTCTGTGAAACTCTGTGAAACTCTGTAAAACTCTGTAAAACTTTGTGAAACTTTGTGAAACTCTGTGAAACTCTGTAAAACTCTGTGAAACTGTGAAACTCTGTAAAACTTTGTTAAACTTTGTGAAACTCTGTGAAACTCTGTAAAACTCTGTGAAACTCTGTAAAACTCTGTGAAACTCTGTGAAACTCTGTAAAACTCTGTGAAACTTTGTGAAACTCTGTGAAACTTTGTAAAACTCTGTGAAACTCTGTGAAACTCTGTGAAACTTTGTAAAACTCGATAAAACTCTGTAAAACTTTGTAAAACTCGATAAAACTCTGTAAAACTTTGTAAAACTCTGTGAAACTCTGTGAAACTCTGTGAAACTTTGTGTAACTCTGTGACAGTCCTGAGCCTGTGAAGAGTCTCTGAGTGTGAATATAAAAGTGAAAGTGAAGACGCCCTGAAAGTTTGTTGGAAGTTTTCCATCTGAGCGTAAAGTGTGTGAACACAGCTGCTCTCAGAGCAGGTCACAGTTTGAGCAAGGATGTTGGTGATTAGAGAAAAACTTTCACTGCCAACCTTTGTTTCTGCTCCAGAAAAAGAGTCAATCCTCAGAGGATCGAGTCTTTACGAGCTGACGAACTAACAGACGAGAAATTAGAGACAAATAAGAAACAGAAACATGAGAAACAGAGACTGTGAAAGTCAGAATCATCAACTGTAAAACAAGAAAACTCTGGTGTCACTAAACAACAAACTGTAAATGTGCAAACAGACCCACAAACACTAATCTATAAATGTGCAAACAGACCCACAAACACTAATCTATAAATGTGCAAACAGACCCACAAACACTAATCTATAAATGTGCAAACAGACCCACAAACACTCATGTATGAATGTGCAAACAGACCCACAAACACTAATCTGAAAATGTGCAAACAGACCCACAAACACTCATGTATAAATGTGCAAACAGACCCACAAACACTGATCTGAAAATGTGCAAACAGACCCACAAACACTGATGTATAAATGTGCAAACAGACCCACAAACACTGATCTGTAAATGTGCAAACAGACCCACAAACACTAATGTATAAATGTGCAAACAGAACCACAAACACTGATCTATTAATGTGCAAACAGACCCACAAACACTGATGTATAAATGTGCAAACATTACTGCTTCTTGAACAAACATCACTCTTTCAGCTGTTCAGTCCGAATTTTTTTTTTTCTTTTAAGGAGAAACTTCTTTAGAGACGCAGCAGGAAACAAGAAACAAGAGATGTTCTTGAGAAATCTGCTTCCCAGTAATCAAGACACATTCCTGCTCTGTGTGTGTGTGTGTGTGTGTGTGTGTGACAGAGAGAGAGTGTTCTGGTCTTAAATAATTAGCTCTGACCTGAGAGTGATTTACAGGGTCCCCATGTGGTGAAGAGACGGGAGGTCGAGGCCACTCTGTGTGTGTGTGTGTGTGTGTGTGTGTGTTTAACATGCAGTAGAGCCTCATGAGGAGCCTGTACATCGTCTGTGGTGGCAAACACACACTAACATGTTCACACAGGAAAACACACGTCACACACTTGGACTCTCTCTCTCTCTCTCTCTCTCTCTCTCTCTCTCTCTGTTTCTTGTTTGACTTCAGACTCAGTGAAACTCTTTTATTTCTGACTCGCTCTGATTGGACGCTGTCAGACTGCAGAATAGCAGGTTTCCTCTTTAACTGTTTCTGTATAAATTTGACCTAAACTCCAAATATTTTCCTCAAATTCTTAAACAATGAGACGTTTATTGGTTCATGGGGTAAAGACGCTATGGGGAAGAATCTACAGTCCTGATATATCAGAGGGTTTGGTGTTCCTGCAGTGACTGATGGGTAACGTCGGCTCTGTTTGGTTTTTCAGGAGCTGTGATGGTTTAAGAATCCAGCAGAGACCATGTTTGGAGAGAAGAGAGGAAAAAGGAGAAAACTTCAAAAACATCAGTCAGAGCTGTTCTCAAACACAGACCTGAACAAAAAACTAAACTCAGTTAAACTTCACATGATCAGTCTCAGCTTCATTGTGAAGCTTCAGGTACAGGACAGATTCTTTACTGGCTGATTCATTTCTTCAAGTGAGTCCCAGTTTTACTGTAAACAGCCGATTAGACACCAGCTTCCTGATGGTTTCACTATGAATGAGCTTCTTAAAGTGACAGTTCTTGGTAAATTATCCCTCATTCAGAAACTTCACTCATATTTCTGTTGGTTTTCATGACTGTCAGTCTCTGTTTCGCTGTAAAAATCTAAAATGTTTCCTTTTCTTTATCTATATTATCAACCTGTAAACAGCCAGTCTCAGTTTCACAGTTTATTTGTCGCTTCTAAGTGGCTTCACTCTTATTTCTGTTGGTTTTCATGACTGTCAGTCTCTGTTTCACTGTAAAAAAACTAAAATACTTCCCTTTTTTATCTGTACTATCAACCTGTTAATGGTCAGTCTAAGTTTCACAGTTTATTTGTCGCTTCTAAGTGGCTTCACTCATATTTCTGTTGGTTTTCATGACTGTCAGTCTCTGTTTCACTGTAAAAAACTAAAATACTTCCCTTTTTTATCTGTACTATCAACCTGTTAATGGTCAGTCTCAGTTTCACAGTTTATTTGTCGCTTCTAAGTGGCTTCACTCTTATTTCTGTTGGTTTTCATGACTGTCAGTCTCTGTTTCACTGTAAAAACATAAACAATTCCCTTTCCCTGTCTGTGTTATTCACCTGTTAATGTTCAGTTTCAGTTTCACTGTAAAACGAACTAAAAAAAAATCCCTTTCCCTGTCTGTACAATCAACCTGTAATTGGTCAGTCTCAGTTTCACAGTTTATTGTTCAATCTACAAAAACTTCACTCTTATTTTTTTTTTGGTTGGTTTTCATGACTGTCAGTCTCAGTTTCACTGTAAAAAACTAAAATACGTCCCTTTGTTTATCCATACTAACAACCTGTAAATGGTCAGTTTCAGTTTCAAAGTTTATTTTTTGCTCCTAAGAAGATTCACTCTTATTTCTGTTGGTTTTCATGACATTCAGTCTCAGTTTCACTGAAAAAAAACATTAACAGTTCCCTTCCCCTGTCTGTGTTATTAACTTGTTAATTGTCAGTCCCATTTTCATAGTTTATTGTTTAATCTAAAAAAGCTTTACTCTTATTTCTTTTGGTTTTCATGACTGTCAGTTTCAGTTTCACTGTAAAACAAACTGTAAAAGTTCTCCCTCTCTGTCTCTGCTATCAACCTGTTAACATTGGTCTCAGTTTCACTGTTAATTGTTCTATTTACATAAGTTTCACTTTTATTTCTGTTGTTTTTCATGACTGTCAGTCTCAGTTTCACTGTTAAAAAAAACATCAACAGTTCCCTTCTCTGATACTATCAACCCTTTTATGATGAGTCTCAGTTTCATTGTTTATTGATCGGTTTACAGAAGCTTCTCTCCGTCTCGCTGTTTTTCTCTTATTCTGGCTGAAACTACGTTTGTTTGTTGAGTCACAGTTTCACTGTGAACAGAAAGTTTCTCAGCTTCAGCTTCAGTTTGTGTTGAGATAAATTTGATTGGTTTAAATCCAGAAACAAAGATGATTTCAGGAGTTTTTCCCTCAGAGCTGAATAAACTGTTTGTCTTTCTCCTCGTAGAAACAAATTTACTCCTCTCTGATTAAAAAACATGTTTCTCTTCTTCTTCTTCTTCTTCATTTTCTGGATTTTCTCCTCCTTTCTTTCTCTCTGTTCCTCATCTCTGATCGTTGTAGAAGAATTAAAGTCTCTGAGAAACTAAAACCACCGAACGAGTTTTAATGAAGTGAACAAACATGTTTATTTCTCCCTGAGGTCGCACGTCTCTGATTAAAGACACTCGTCTGTTCGAGAGGAGGAAAGAAGAAGAAGGAGAAGAAACATCCGTCACTCCTCTGATGTTTTTTCCTGCAGCCAGATCATCGTTGCTGACATCATCGTTGCTGACATCAGTCGTCACCTCTGGCGTTTCTCCAGCTCTGACCTGATTGGTTCAGTCTGTGGGGGTCAAAGGTCAGCGATGACTCACGTCCCCCGGGTGTTGAAGTTTTTCTTCACAGGCTCAAACTCTCGCTCTGCTCCGACACATTCTTCACATAACTGAACTGATC
This sequence comes from Thalassoma bifasciatum, assembly GCA_008086565.1. NCBI lineage: Eukaryota > Metazoa > Chordata > Actinopteri > Labriformes > Labridae > Thalassoma > Thalassoma bifasciatum. The sequence continues at coordinate 38,282 of RPOG01003237.1, forward strand.
TGAGCCAAAACTGGGATTTTAGCTCCGGATCTGATCAAACCGCAAATAAAAAAAACATCAACTGATTCATGAGAACATGAAAACGTTCACTGATTCATTATTAACTGATTCATTATTCACTGATTCATTATTCACTGATTCATATTCACTGATTCATTATTCACTGATTCATATTCAGTGATTCATTATTCACTGATTCATATTCACTGATTCATTATTCACTGATTCATATTCACTGATTCATTATTCACTGATTCATCATTCACTGATTCATTATTAACCGATTCATTATTCACTGATTCATTATTCGATGATTCATAATTAACTGATTCATTATTCACTGATTCATTATTCACTGATTCATTATTCACTGATTCATTATTCACTGATTCATAATTAACTGATTCATTATTCACTGATTCATATTAACTGATTCATAATTAACTGATTCATTATTCACTGATTCATTATTCACTGATTCATAATTAACTGATTCATTATTCACTGATTCATATTCACTGATTCATTATTCACTGATTCATATTCACTGAGTCATTTTTCAATGATTCATATTCACTGATTCATATTAACTGATTCATTATTCACTGAGTCATATTCAATGATTTATATTCACTGATTCATTATTCACTGATTCATTATTCACTGATTCATAACTAACTGATTCATTATTCACTGATTCATTATTCACTGATTTATTTGAGCCTGAAAACATGAACTGAATCGTATCATAATTTTGACTTTTTATTGCAAAAATGCAACTTTTTTTATCTCAACACTTGAACAAACTAATCTCATTATTTGAATTTTAATGCCAAAAATAAAACTTCTTCTAAAAAATTCGACTTGTATCTCAAAGTTTTGGCTTTAAATTTCGAATTTTTAACTTTTCATATAATAATTTTGATTTTTTTATTCAAAATTGTGATGATTGATTTGAGTTCTTTCCCCAAAATGTGTCTTTTTCATCTCTAAATTATCACTGTCTATCTAAGAAATGTATCTTTATATTAAAATTTTGACTTTTTTCTGGTTATTTCATCTTTTTCCTTCAAATTTTTCTTTATCTCAAGATTTTTTTTATTATCAAAATTAAACTTCTTATCTCAGAAATTTGACTTAATCATCACAAACTTTGGCTTCTTCTCTCAAAATGCTGATGTTTTTTTTTTTCATAAATCTGACGTTCCATCTGAAAATTTGACTTTTTCTCGTGATTTTAATTTTTGTTATTTTTCACATAAGTTTTACTGTTTTGTCTCAAAATTTAGAATGAAAAGAATTGAAAAATCTCAGCAAAGCCAAGTTTCCTTTTTTTTGTTTGAACTGGTAAGAAAGAGCTTCTATTATATCTGAGTCTGAAACTCTGTGGATGTTTCTGCAGGAACGATGGAGTAGATCTGCTCTTTAGTCAGGGGTCAAAGGTCGCGGGCAGAGGGAGGATGATATAACAGCTGAAATAATCCACTCATGCAGAGTTAATGATGTTATTAAAGTCTGGATTACATCAGGTTTGTGTTTGAGGAAAAAACAAACGTGTGAGTGTTGATGTGTCGTCTCTGATCCTCTCTCTAATCATCCTCTCTGATTCTGTTTTCACTTTTCTCTCAGACTGTTGGTGTAAGGAAGAGAATTAACAAAGAGAAACAAGAAAACTAACAAAGAGCTGCAGCTCAGGTTTCATCACTAAAACACTGAAGGTGAACTCTGGATTCCTCTGGTGGAAAGGAGAGTGAATATTCAGGGTACGGGCGTCAGGATGTGACGTAATGACCCCAAACAGGTAGGACGTCCACGTTGTTGTGATCACTATCAGAGTGATTCTTTCACTAATGAAGAAAACTGTGAAACAAACTTAGAGACTGAAATGAGAAGAATCTAAACTTTCTAACACTTTAAAGACTTTGACATGATAAACGTTTGGTGTTAATGTTGGAATAATCAGAAATATGAGCTTCAAGAAAACATGAAGAAAACCTGATTCCTGCAGAGAAACTTTCCTCCATCCTCTCTTTCCTGTTTCCTCCTGATCCTCTCTCTCTCTCTCACACAAATTCTCTGTGTCCTGCTGTGTGTGTGTGTGTGTGTGTGTGTGTGTGTGTTGATGGAGCCAGAACAAAGTTTCACACACTTCAGAGAAACTTCATCTCTTCGATCTGTTATCGTAAACTTTTAACTCACTGGGAACATCTTTGTTTTCCTGAGGAGACACAAACATCTGGACACACACACACACACACACACACGCATGTACATGTGTGTGTGTGTGTGTGTGTGTGTGTGTGTGTGTGTGTGTGTGAGATTCTCTTCATCAATAAACAGCTGAGTGAGCAGATGAGATGTGGATTAAACTCAAACGCTGATGTTTGTGTCGCTTTGCTCAGTCTAGGACTTTGATCATCTTCATCATCATCATCATCATCATCATCATCATCACCATCATCTTCATCATCATCATCATCACCATCATCATCATCATCATCATCATCATCACCATCATCATCATCATCACCATCATCACCATCATCATCATCACCATCATCATCATCATCATCATCATCTTCATCACCATCATCATCATCATCATCATCATCATCACCATCATCACCATCATCATCATCATCATCATCATCATCACCATCATCATCATCATCACCATCATCACCATCATCATCATCACCATCATCATCATCATCATCATCATCTTCATCATCATCATCATCATCATCATCATCATCATCATCATCATCATCATCATCACCATCATCATCATCATCACCATCATCACCACCATCATCATCACCATCATCATCATCATCATCATCATCACCATCACCATCACCATCATCATCTTCATCATCACCATCATCATCATCAGTTTCTTTACTTTTACTCACGTTAGTTTCTCAGTTTGTTTCAGTGAATCTTCGGCTCAGATCCATGTTTTGTTTCTTCTTCATCTTCAGGAAACTCTGAAACCAGAACAAACACAGAAAACTGAATTTTATAATCTGAGATGATAGAGTTTGAGTGTTGAGGTGAGAAATCAGCTGTTAGTCTCAGTAAACACCTGAACTTTTACTTCTAACAGTTTCTGAAAATAACTTCATCTCTTAAAGAGGAATCACTGCTTTAAGCTTTAATCTGCTGAATCGTCTCCACATGTTGAATAAACGTCTGTGTCAGTCTGATACTGATGCTTAATGTTGTTGATGCAGTCGACCAATCACAAAGCTGCGTGGTTCCAGTGTGTCGTTTTATTTTGTAGGAGCTGCAGACTTCCTGTAGAAAAAGACTCAGACTTAGAGCGAAGGATTCAGGTTTGATTAAATTCAGACGTATGAACCAGGCTTTGATCCAGCAGCTCACTGAGATGAAAATTTAATGTGACTTAATTTAACGTTCACTGTTTTCTTTAGATCATGTTCTGTTAGAGACAGTTTAATTAATCTGATCTTTGCAGCTTTGAGATTCTCTGAGGACAGAAAATTCTACAGGAGATGAAACAGAAACTTGGGATAAGATAAAAGATTCTTGTTTTAAGACTTCTTTCTAATTTCAAGAAACTTCCGGGGTGAATTCGTTTTATCCCATTGGCAGATTTTTTTTGTCTTGTTACAAACAATGTACACCTCATTTTTGTCCTTAAAAAACTTGAAATAAGACATTTTTATGACCTGGTCTGGTGAATGTGGCTCAAATTAAGAACAATAAGACAATTTTTACTACAAATAAGACAGAATGACTTGCTTAGATTTCTGTTTTTGCAGTGTGAAAACACAAAGCGTAAAGTTGTGGTGCAGAGTTGGTGCTGCTCTGCACCTGCAGGAGTTTACACCACGCTTTGATTTGTTTGCTGCGTCATCGAACAGTCACGGTTTACTCCAGAACTAAATGTTTGTCTGCAGCTGTGACTTCAGAGTTTATAAAAACCTGCTACAGGCTAAAACTGGGCTCTGAGTGTGTTTACGTCTCAGTTTAAGACGTTAGAGACAGAACTGGACGTGTCAGAAATCCTGAAAGAAGTAAAGTGTCAAAAAAAAGAAAAATCAGAGGTTTTTAAAGCTCAGGTTAAATCTATTAAACCAGTTTAACTGAGAAAAAAGACACAAACATGATCAGGGTTCAGTTTATGTGAGTTTATCTTTGATCAGAGGAGAGCAGAGGAGGAGCTGCAGGGGGAGCAGAGTGCATGCTGGGAGAAGATAAACACACACACACACACACACACACACACACAGAGTGAAGTGTTGATGTTGGACGAGGAGCTGAATTCCTCTCACAGACTCGTTCTGTAACGTCAGGATGAATCAGAGTCAGAAACATCCAAACACCATGCTTTAATCTGTGTGTGTGTGTGTGTGTGTGTGTGTGTGTGTGAGTGTGTGTGACCTCACATGAGGTCAGCACACATGTGATGTCATCAGGTCGTGATAAAAGTGAGCTCTCTCACTCAGTTTGTCTCGTTTACATCATGTTTATAAAAAAGCTCCTTGACAAGAAACTGAACAATAATAATAATAATAATAATAATAATAATAATAATAATAATAATAATAATAATAAAAATAATAATGATTCTCCAGCAGCTGGTAGAGACCAAACCTGAGTTTAAAGAGTCTCAGACACAAACAGGATTTTAAATGAACATGTTTGACATGTTCAGCTGATAAACCTCTCACTTTAAGGAGTGTGTGTGTGTGTGTGTGTGTGTGTGTGTGTGATCATGGCTTTGACCTCTGACCCCTGCAGTCGTCAGTGGGAGCTGAAGCGTCTGATTTGACTCATGAAGACGTTTCATCCTCAGTTTTTACAGAATCTGCTCAGTTTCTCTCAGACTTTCCTCCACGTTCTCTTGTTTTAACGTAACTCAGAGCAGAGTAAAAGCCTCAAATACTACATTACTGACTCTTTTGACTCTCTGATGCTTTGAAACTGCATTTTTAACTCTTTGGACTACATTTCTACTCTTTTATACCTCATATTTTAACTGTTATACTTCATTTTTGACTGTTTATAGAACATTTTAACCTATTTTACACTATCTTTTTGACTCTTTTTAAGTCTGTTGGGAACCGTTTAACTCTTTTATACTATTTCTGACTTTATTTTTGCCTTTATCTTGACTCTGTTGGATTTTGTGGTGATGATGTGAACAGTTCAGGTCCAGACTGAGCTGATGGATCATCCGTCTGAACCTGACCCTGAAGCTGAATCTGAATCTGACCCTGAAGCTGAAGTGAAGAGGGGGAGGTTTGATTCTTTCTTCTCTCCTGAGAGCAGAAGACAAAGTCTCTTTATTTCACTGATGTTGGTCCGAAACTGAGGGACTTTCTTCACCCACTCATCACAAACTGAAAACAGATTTAACAGCAGAACAAACTGAGTCCAACATGTGAGAGGAATCAGGTTTGAGGAAACGTGTCAGAGATTTTCCTGAAGGTGAAAATCAGTGATTTAAAGCTCAGAAAGTCGTGGTTATTTCTGCAGGATCAGCTCCTCGTTAAAGTGACGATAAATGTTTGTGCTGAAGGAATCAGAGCTGGACTCTCTGCTGATTTTCAAGAACACGAATCATTCGAAGTGTCACATCTTTTTTCTAAGGCCTGAGGAGAGAGAGAGGATCTGGATTCTTCTCTGACTCCATCATCTCTCCAGAGACTCAACAACCTGCAGGTCACCAGGGGGGGTAAGATAAGCTCCCCCTGTGTGTGTGTGTGTGTGTGTGTGTGTGTGTGTGTGTGTGTGTGTGTGTGTGCGTTTGGTTGTTGCATGATGTCATGTGACTAATTGAAAGCAGCATAAGTGTGTGTGTGTGTGTAATAAACGGACTTAAAGGCATCAGGGGATAAAGCTGCTTCACTGACAGAACCAGAGTGTTGTTATGAATCACTGCACACACACACACACACACACACACACACACACACACNATATAGTCCAGTTAAAATTAGCTCAGATTAAGAAAGTTCAAATACATAAATTAGTCTGGAGGAAATTTGTTCTGGTTGAGTTTGTCCAGAGAAAAGTTAGTCTATATTTAGTTGTTTCTGATGAAGTTAGTCCTAAATGAAGTTAGTCCTGGTAAAGTAAGTCTGGATAAAGTTAGTTTCCATCAAAGTTAGTCCAGTTTTGCAGCTTGTCCAGTCTAAGATAAGTCCAGATAAAACTTCAGAAAAAGTTAGTTATAGTGATTTCAGACACAGTTTGTCCAGATGAAGTTAGTCTAGAAAAAGTTAGTCTAGAAAAAGTTGGTTAGGTTCGAGAGTCCAGTTTAAGTTAGTTCAGATGAAGAAGCTTCAGATAAAAAAAGTAGTTTAGAAGAAATTTGCCCTTGTTGAGTTTGTCCAGAGAAAAGTTAGTCCAAATAAAGTTAGTCCAGGTAAAGTTAGTCTAAGTAAAGTCAGTCCAAATAAAGATGATCCAGGTAAAGTTAGTCTAAGTAAAGGTAGTCTAAGTAAAGGTAGTTCAGATAAAGTTAGTCCAAATAAAGTTAGTCCAGATTTAAGTTAGTCTAAGTAAATTTAGTCCAAATAAAGTTAGTCCAGGTAAAGTTAGTCTAAGTAAAGGTAGTCCAGATAAAGTTAGTCCAGGTAAAGTTAGTCCAGGTAAAGTTAGTCTAGTAAAAATAGTCTAGGTAAAGTTAGTACAAATAAATTTAGTCCAGGTAAAGTTAGTCTAAGTAAAGTTAGTCTAAGTAAAGTTAGTCCGAATAAAGTTAGTCCAGGTAAAGTTAGTCTAAGTAAAGGTAGTCCAGATAAAGTTAAGGTAGTCTAAGTAAAGGTAGTTCAGATAAAGTTAGTCCAGGTAAAGTTAGTCCAGGTAAAGTTAGTCCAGGTAAAGTTAGTCCAGGTTATGATCTTGTTCCTGTGAACTCACCTGAACCCACCTGAACCCACCTGAACTCACCTGAACTCACCTGACCTCAGCTTCACCTGAGTCTGACCTTTCTCCACTTGGTGGACTTATTGGAATTTCAAGTAGAGATTTCAGACTTCTCAATTTTTTGACAGTGAAAGGAGGACTTGAAGTACTTAGATCTCGAGTTTGAAGTCTGACACCTCCAAACAAAAAGAGACGAGTCTCCTTTGTCTGCTCAAAAGTCTTGTACTTCAAACTCAGACACTTTTAATTTAATTGAGACCAAGAAATAGACGTTTCAGTTTCTCCTCAGATAAAAGAAACAAACAGGAAAATTTAGTCTGAACAATAAAACTCTGAATGATTCAACTCACCTGATCCAAACGCTGCAGTCCAAACTGTCACTCCAGTGTGTGTGTGTGTGTGTGTGTGTGTGTGTGTGTGTGTGTGTGTGTGTGTGTGTGTGTGTGTGTGTGTGTATGTGTGTGTGTGTGTGTGTGTGTGGGTTTGGCTCCGTCTGTTTTCTCCTGATATCATCCAGTTTGCAGCTTCGCTCAGTTTCACCGTCAGAAACAAACTCTGTTCCTTCACTTTCTTCCTCTGCTCTGACTCTCTACCTCCTCCTTTCCCCTCCTCTCTTCCCCTTTTTTCCTCCTCCTCCTCTTTTCTTCCTCTTTTCCTCCTCCTCCTCTTTCAGGACTTCTAAAAATCTTTCTCTAAGTCTCTTAAATCCCTCTCTCTTCTCCTCCCTCTCTCAGTCCGTCAGCATTTGTCACTCTCTGTTTCCTTATCTCTCTCTCTCTCTCTCTCCTTTCTCCTCCTTTCTCTCCTCTTTCCTTCTGTCATCTGTCACTTCCTTTCTCTCCTCTTTCCAAATATTTCCCCCTCCTCTCTCTCTCTCTCTCTTTGGGAATCCCTGTTTCTCTGTTTGCTCTTTAACCCTCTGTGGTCTCTGCTGTTTTTCCTCCTTTCTTTCTTCCATGAGGTTAAAGTCTCTCCCCTCTCTCTCTCTCCCTCCCTCCCTCTCTTTCTCCCTCTCTCTTTGTGAGTATCATGTTTGACAGTCGGTCTCTAAAGACCTGCTCTTGGCTCAGACCTCGTTCGTCCTTTTCTCTCTGCAGCTTCATGTTTGCAGGTTTTTTTTTTTTGTGTGGAAACAAACGTTTGTTTCTGCAGAAAGAGAATCGTGGAGCTGAGCTTAGAGATCGAGAGGAGGACGAGGGAGTCGACCAACGAAAGAAAAAAACAAAAAAACACACACACACAGCAGTTACTGTGAGGGTGGAGGGTTTTCCCTGTTAAAGGGGAAAAACCTGGAGCTGAATCACAGTTTGATGCAGAAAAGTCACAGAGTGAAAACATGAAAAACATCTGAGAGTTTGTTCAGCAGCTTCAGACACAAACCTCAGAGTCTCTGCTCCTTATTTATATGATTTATATTTATATTAATGTTATTTTTGATCACTCTATCACTGTGTGCAGCCTGTGTGACTGAATGTATATATTAGCAGGGGCGGAGCTAAGTGGGGGGGTGTAGGGTGGCAGCTGCCCCCTTAAAAAAAAAAAAAAACAAAGCTCCTGTTACCACCTCAGTGAAAATGTGAATCCATGAATTAACAACTGCAGTGAATAGGACGACATGACATTAACACCCCCCCATCTACAGCATCTGCCCCCCCACCCAGGACAGTTTCACTTGAACACAGCGACGTGAAGAGACAGAGAGTTTAGAGAAACACAGTTAAACCGAGAGAAAAATAATCAAGACGTGGAAGAACCATGAAGAAATAAAAAGAGTTGAGAGTTTGGATCAGCTGTTCACTTTAGAGCCACACACACACACACACACACACACACACACACACACCTAAACACACCCTGAAAAGTTTAACATACACATATTTCTGACATACTTTACAGAAACACACACACACACACACACAAACACAGACAAGTGCACATACCACACACACCCTCACACACTGATACCAACTTCAGCTGGCAGCTTCAATACACACACACACACACACACACACACACACTCCTCCAGTCTAACACATGGCAGCAGAGATAAGAAGCATCCTGAGGCCTCTCCCTCCTCACACACACACACACACTCTGAACAGCTGACTCTGTGTGTGTGTGTGTGTGAGGATATTTTTTTTTAATATTCCACATAAAGCAGATTAATTTCTCCCTGATAAAAACTGAGTGAATCTGCTCCTCGTCTGTTTTCAGTTCATCACAGACGTTAAAGACGTTAAAGTTAAATCAGTTTGATGAAGCTGAGAGAATTTAGTTTCTCCTCCTCAGTCTCTTCTGTTTTAGTTCCTCCTCAGGAGCAGGACGCCACCTGCTGGTACCACACTGATACTGCAGGAACATCTTTTGTGTGCTGGTTTTACATCTTTGAAAATTTGACTGTGTATAAGTGTTTTTTTTTTCTAAGTTGACAAAGTGGAGGCTGTTATTGAAGATTAAACACAGTTAATGTAGAAAATCAAAATAAAATGATGTGATTTTCTTGGTGAAGAGAACATGTTGATAAATGAGGCTGTTAAAGTTCTAAAAATGTGTTTTTCTTTCTCAGACAGTTTGTGATTTATTTTTCTCTTCAGCTGAAAAGTGCAGCTGTGACTTAAAGAGAAGAATCAGATTTCTCTGAGACTGAGAACACTTCATGGCCACAAGCAGAGAGATTTTATACAAGTTTCAGAGATTTTTTTTTTTCAGATTTTTAAAGTTTTTCTGCTTTAATCAGAGCGAATTTGTTTCTTTGTGGTTTCTGCGTCTTTGAGTTTGATCGGCTCGATGAATTGACTCTGATTCAGTTTTAATGTCCTTCATCATTCTCTTTTTTTTTTCTTTAATTATCTTTTAATGAAGTTTCCTCACGTCTGCGTAAGAGGAGGACACACTGAGACCGACTGAGTCCTCCTGGTTTTTGTGTTTTGGTTTTTTTTTGTGTGTTTTGTTTCTGTCTGAGTCTCTGAGTGACTCCACAGAAACACAAGTTTAATCTGGGGCAGCGACGAGGGGAAGAGGAAAAACCAAAAATATCTGCTTCTTCCTCCAGACTCTTTCTGGGCTCAGGGCCAAGGAAGGAGGAAGAGAGGAGGAATAGAGGAGGAAACAGGGAGGAAGAGAGGAGGAAGGAGGAGGATCAGCAGGAAAAGCTGCAGGAAAAGAAGTGAAGTGTTCCTGCTCTGAAACTCTTTGTCTCCTCAAACACAGATTAAATCAAAAAGCTTTATTGTGATTGTACAGCAGGTACGACGAGATTCAGGATGCCCCCCCCCCCTTACCAAAGTGCAAAGTATGACAGAATAAATAAGTTTATGAATACAGATAAAAGGAATTAGACCAAGAAACATAGCAGTGTAGAAATAGAAATAAAGCAGACTCACTCACTCTCCACTCTCCTCCCTCAATATCAAACATTTGTTTCTCTCAAAAATTACAAGTGAATAATAATTTAGGAGATAAAAAGTGTTTCTGATGTTTCTGAGCTTGTTGGTGTGCAGCCTTAGGGCCTGTATCTTAACAGTGACAAAAATAATTAACAATGACAAAAATGATTAACAGTGACAAAAATAATGAAAAGTGACAAAAACAGTACAGGTTGCAAAAAAATGTGAAAGGGGCAAAAATGATTTAAAGTGACAGAAACAGTGAAAGGTGACAAAAATAAATGAAAGTTGCAACAATGATTAAGAAAAAGTGACAAAAACAGAGATAAGTGACAAAAATGATTAAAAGTGACGAAACGGTGAAAATTGACAAAAATGATGAAAGTTGCAAAAATGAATAAAAGTAAAAAAAAATGATTAACAGTGACAAAAATATATAAAAGTGACAAAAATGATTTAAAGTGACGAAAACAGTAAAAATTTGCAAACATTTTTTAAAGTGATGAAAACAGAACAGTGATGGAAATAAGGAAAAGTCTGAAAAAATGATAAAAAAAGTAACAAAAATGATTAAAAGTGATAAAAACAGTGAAAAGTGACAAAAATAAATAAAAGTTGCAAAAATGATTAAAAGTGACAAAACGGTAAAAATTGACAAAAACAATGAAAAGTTGCAAAAATGATGAAAAGTGACAAATTTGAATAAAAGTGACAAAAACAGAGAAAAGTGACAAAACGGTGAAAATTGGCAAAAATGATAAAATGTTGCAAAAATGATTTAAAGGGACATAAACAGTAAAAATTTGCAATTTTTTTTTAAAGTGATGAAAACAGAACAGTGACAAAAAATAGGAAAGTTTGAAAAAATGATGAAAAGTAATAAAAATGATTAAAAGTGACGAAAACAGTGAAAAATCAACCAAAGGTTTTTGTCTTATTGTCGTCAGAGTTTGATACAACTCAAACGAAATAAATTACAGGTGAGAACAGGTGAAGGACTCACTGTGACTCAGGAAGGTTCTACAGGTGGGTCCAGGTGGGTCCAAGTGAGTCCAGGTGGGTCCAGGTGGTTCCAGGTGAGTCCAGGTGAGTCCAGGTGAGTCCAGATGAGTCCAGGTGAGTCCAGGTGAGTCCAGGTGAGTCCAGGTGAGAAGGATAAAAGCAGGAGAGTGTAACAAAGCTGAGGACTGAGAGAGAAACAGGTGAGGAAGAAAGGAGGGAGAGGACGAGGACGCCTGGTGGACAGGTGGAGAATTACAGCGGCGAACACATCCTGATCCTCTCCTCCTGAAATGCATGATGGGAAATTATCCTGCCCAACAAATCAACGTCTCATCATAACAATAACAACAACTACAACAACAACAACAACAACAATAATAATAATAATAATAATGGACTCAGAATTACATTTATGAACCTTCAGCTTCATCAACATCTAACATTTTTATGGATCTCAAAGTCAATTTATTTCAAAAATGTAAAAGTTTGACAAAAAGACAATATATTGGTAAAAAAAAAATAATCAAAAATTTGAAATTGAAAGTCAAAATTCTGAGATTTAAAGTTGAAATTTTATTTAGTCAACTTTTTTTTTTTTAATTCTGAATTTTGGGATTAACTGTCAAACTTCTGACTTTTTGTCTCATTATTAAAACATTTTATCTTAGACTTTGGTTAATGTTGGCAAAATAAAATAGAATAAAAGCTCAGCAAAGCCATGTTTTCCTTTTTTTATTTTTTATTCCTCAACTGGGGAAAAAGACTTTATAAAAAAAATACTCATTTATTTATTTATTTAGCAATAAATGCACTTAAAGAAAAAAATGTTTTACTCTAAAGCACATAGTTAAAAGTTTGAATGTTCTCAAAGTATTTTCTTTGTTTTAATCACACTTGTGCAAATCAGAAAGAGAACAATAAATATCACATTCATTTTTTAAAAAATCCAACTGATATGAGAAATCTTTGTTGTATTAAAAACTTGGGCACTTTTTTTTTTTAATTTCAGTCTGAACTTTTCTCATCATCATTTCTAATTTAGTTCATTTTAATAAAGGTGTTGTTGAACTTTGCAGGTGTTTGACTGATGTGCAGAAATAAAAGTTTTCATTCATTTCTCTGTTTTTCACTCTTCAGGTGTGAAAACCACCTGGGTCCATCTCTGAGTCTGAGCTGCAGCTATTTCACTCTCTGAGGTGACTGTGCNCCTTTATCTATTTTTTTTTTAACTTTCTCCCTCATGATTTCAACTTTTCATCTCAAAGTTCTGATATTTTATCGAAAAAATGTTATGCTCCATCTAAAATTTTTAAATTTCTCACCAGAAGTTTTGACTTGTCCCCCCATGATTTCAGCTTTTTATCTCAAAAATCTGATATTCTGTCTCAAATTTTGACTTTTTAAGTAACGATTTTGACGTTTTAACTCAAAATTCACTGACTACAGGGTCAAAAAAAAAAAAATCTAAAAAAAAGCTAAATTTTAATTCTTTTTTTTTAACAGGCAGAAATGGACTTGAAGGTTTAGTACCAGAAAGAATTTAACTCTGCTTTCACCCCTGGGTGGAGGAGTGAGTTTTTTGAGCCGGATCGTCCACGAACCTCCCCTCCCTCCCTCCTCTTCCTCACCTCCCCATCCCTCTCTCCTCTCTCTCCCCTCCCTCCCCTGCCTGCTAATTTTTTATGCATTTTTCTAAACTGTCATGGCGATTTGGTGTCCTTGGAAATAAAAAGCAGCGGTGTTTTTCTGGCGGAGCGGGGGGATGAGAGCGCGCGGCCTCTGTCCGGAGCAGGTGAGCCTTCGGCCGGGGAAAGGTTTTAGAGCGGAGCGGTGTCCCCTGGAGGAGTTTTAGCGTCTGTCCACACGTGTAAGGAGCGAGGAGCTGCTGCTGCTGCTCTGATGTTTTTACACCAGGCTGCAGCCACAGCTAGCGCTTAGCACGGGCTGCTAACATGAAGAGGACACTGTGTCTCTTTGTGTGTGTGTGTGAGTGTGTGTGTGCGTGTGCGTGTGAGTGTGTGCGCGCGCGCTTCATCCTCTTCTTCCTCACCGGTAACTTCTCTGTTTTCCTCTCACACAGCTCCACAACTTCAACCCGAGCTAACATGCAGAGCTAGCTGAGAGTTAGCCTCTGCGTCTGCTAACACAGGGAACCACAGCTAGCTGTTAGCATGTTAGCATGCCACAGCCAGGTGTGTGTGTGTGCGCGCGCGTGTGCACAGGTAATGAGTCAGGACCCTTCCAGGTGAAACACAAAGCCTCAGCCTGGAGTTTAACATCAGCATGAGGCTGTGGAGTCTGAATAAATGAGGAAAAAGACTGAAAATAAGAATAAAAATACTGGATAATTTGCATTTCCTCGCAGTAAATGCGTTGAAGTGCTGAAGCTGAAGAGAGTCAACTGTGAAACCTGTGAAATAATTTTGCTTAAAGTAGTGAAAGAGCTAAAATTGTGAAGCTTAAAGATAAAAATGCTTAACAAAGCTGTTAATGTGATAATACGAAATTAAACTGCTGTAAGGTGATTACGTGTGTGTGTGTGTGTGTGTGTGTTTATGTGCACAGGTAGTGAGTCAGGACCCTTCCAGGTGAAACACAAAGACTCAGCCTGGAGTTAAACATCAGCATGAGGCTTTGGAGTCAGAATAAATGAGGAAAAAGACTGAAAATGAGAATAAAAATAATGGAAAATTTGCATTTCCTTGCAGAAAATGCGTTGAAATGCTGAAGCTGAAGAAAGTCAACTGTGAAACCTGTGAAATAATTTTGCTTCAAGTAGTGAAAAGAACTGAAAAAATGTATAACCTGTGAAATAATGTTGCTTAAAGAAGTCAAACAGCTAAAATTGTAGAGCATAAAGATAAAAAATGCCTAACAAAGCTGTTAATGTGATAATACGAAATAAAACTGCTGTAAAGTGTTTGTGTGTGTGTGTGCACAGGTAGTGAGTCAGGACCCTTCCAGGTGAAACACAAAGCCTCAGCCTGGAGTTAAACATCAGCATGAGGCTGTGGAGTCTGAATAAATGAGGAAAAAAGACTGAAAATAAGAATAAAAATACTGGAAAATTTGCATTTCCTTGTAGAAAATGCGTTGAAATGCTGAGGCTGAAGAAAGTCAACTGTGAAACCTGTGAAATAATTTTGCTTAAAGTAGTGAAAAGAACTTAAAAAAATGTATATCCTGACAAATAATGTTGCTGAAAGAAGTGAAAGAGCTAAAATTGTGGAACATAAAGAGAAAAAAATGCCTTACTACGCTGTGAATGTGATAATACGAAATAAAACCGCTGTACGGTGATTACGTGTGTGTGTGTGTGTGTGTGTGTATGTTTATGTGCACAGGTAATGAGTCAGGACCCTTCCAGGTGAAACACAAAGACTCAGCCTGGAGTTAAAAATCAGCGTGAGGCTGTGGAGTCAGAATAAATGAGGAAAAAGACTGAAAATGAGAATAAAAATATCAAATATTAAAGGCGCTGTGAGCAATTTTGAGTCATCACCAAAAGGTCTCCTTTTTTATATACTTACCTTATAATAACAGGCGACATTAAAAGGAATTATCAGTGCAGAAATAGGTTATTTCTAAATGATAGTTCTGAGCTTCTCAATCAGGACTGAACGGATCACTACTAAATGTGAGATCATTATTTTCTCTACTGAAAACGACTTCTGTTATTCATTGAGTCGTTATAGATAAAACAGGAGCTGGACTGTCTGACAGAAAAGAGACAGAAGAGACGCAGAAAGATAAAGAGGAGAGAGATAGAGCACAGACTAAAGGATAAAACACAAACTAACAGAGAAATAAGGACTTAAACACAGACTATTTCATTTAGCTGATGCTTTTGTCTAAAGCGACGTAGTCGTGAGCAATTTTTCTGACTGTCTTGCTCAAGGACACCTTGGCATGTGACTCAGGCATCTGGCATCGAACCTACAACCCTTGGGGTGCAAGTCCATGACTCTGCCACTGAGCAACAGCTAAAACATGGACTAAAGTCTAAAACAGGAGCTAAAGGCTAAAACAGGAGCTAAAGGCTGAAACAGGAGCTAAAGTCTAAAACAGGAGCTAAGGACTAAAACAGGAGCTAAAGGCTAAAACAGGAGCTAACAGGAGCTAAAGGCTAAAACAGGAGCTAAAGGCTAAAATTGGAGCTAAAGGCTGAAACAGGAGCTAAAGGCTAAATCAGGAGCTAAAGTCTAAAACAGGAGCTAAAGGCTAAATCAGGAGCTAAAGTCTAAAACAGGAGCTAAAGACTAAAACAGGAGCTAAGGTCTAAAACAGGAGCTAAAGGCTAAAACAGGAGCTAAAGACTAAATCAGGAGCTAAAGGCTAAAACAGGAGCTAAAGTCTAAACCTGAGAGTCTATCAATAAAATGAAGAGCCAGGTTACGTTTGCTCTGCTTGGTGAGGTTGGAGTTGGTAGATGAGACCTGGTAGGACACAACCAGGACACGTTTATACACACATGCATCCAATACAGGAGATTTTGCTCACGACAGTTTGAGTCCTCCAGCCAGAGGGGGCGCTAGAGTTCACTGCAGACGGTTTCTGCTCACAGCCTCTTTAAACAGACTAAAGGCTGAAGGATTATGCTTTTTGCAGACGCGTGGAAAAAAGGCTCTTGAGATCTGCATAAGAGAATGCTTGTGGCCTTTTTACTTTTTTTCCCGTTCGTGCCGTCTTTTTGCTTCCATTCCCAAACTGCAGGGGGCGGTGCGTCACAAACACAGTCTACCAGAGCGTTTAACTGCAGTAGAGAAGTCTGACTTTGATTACACGGTTTACAACATTATAGTCATCACAGTTAACGCTATGATCTCTATCTGAGGAACTAATAAACACCCTTGAAGCTCCATCACAGCACAGCAGTTAGAAAATTCTGAGGTGAGAGCACGCAGACAGAAAACATGAACCAGGCTCAACACCTGCGCCCTTATAATGCAGATCTACAGGTGTATGAATAAAAACAGGTGTGAAAACAGAGTGCCTGATGGGTATAAGTGAGGGCCACAGGTGTGTCACAGCAGCAGGTTTGCGCCTTATTAAACATTAATCGCGAATATGTGCAGAAAATATCAACACGATGATGATAAACACTCAGATTTATCGGCTAATCAGACCAACAAAGGCTTTATAACGCAGCTTCACCTGGCTGTTACACCTGAACACCTCTGAGCAAACAGGTAGAAGCCTCCTATTGGATAATTACTGCACAGGTGATTCTTTTTCAGCTGGAAAGAAAAGATGTTTGTCAGTTTAAGAAGGAGAGAATCATTGAGCTGCAAAAACATCAGAGGAGGTTGATGCAGTCCAACGCTTTATTAAAAAGTGGACGGTCATGTCCAGAGTGACGGGCGCATCAGGGGGAGAAGAGAGGCAGGTGCAGTGATGCCTTAACCAAGGGGTTCCCAAACTTTTCCACCTGTGACCCCCGTTAGGGACTGGTGACCCCCTGCTGTGGCAAAACACTAATGGGCCAATCCAAAAACAGACAAAAACCAACAAAACCCTCCCTGAGGATACTTAATTTAACTGATCGATAGAAAATTTACCGACTAATGTGCACTTTGCTGAGTTCACGGCATCAAACTTGAACAAAGAAATGTGAAAAACAGATAAAACATTTTCTGTTTGCATAATTTTATATTATCTTTCACCCCAGTTTTTGCTTTTATTCTCACAATAATGGATAAAATGTTCATGAATTGTTCATAGTTTTCGATTTTGGGACACATTCCATGACCCCCTATCAATGTCTCGCGACCCCCCAAAGGGTCCAGACCCCCACTTTGGGAACCACTGCCTTAACCCATCAGGCCTAGTGCCTACTGTACGAGCCTGTAGGGGCAGTGATATGATCTGAGGTTGCTGCAGTTGTTCAGGTTCAGCAACATCACCTGAAGATAACCAGGTTATTCATCAATGATCCAGTTGAAGGTTGTTTTTCCTGCAGGTTAAAGTGAATCAGAGTCTGAATCAGAGTCTGTTTGTAGAATAAACGACGTCGTATGGTTTTAAAGCCAAAAGAAACAGCTACTGAAGCCGCCATGGTGCAGCCAGAGTCATGATATATTCGTTTCTCACAGTCAGGAGGTTGCTGGTTCGATTCCCCGTGCATGAGTGGGATGGTAGGACAGACCTATAACATACCTGTTCTTGGTTAATTGGGGATCCTGGATTACCTGCAGGTGTGAGCGTGTGTGAATAGATGATAACCAGTCCAGTAACTCACCCAATCACAGCTAAGAAAGGCTCCAGCCACCACAACCATGAACAGGACAGACGGTTTGAGTCCAAAAGTTTTGTTGTGTTTCAGCCTCCTGTTTCCATGGAAATGATGTTTAAGTGATCTAAGGCCCCATCCACACGAAGACAAAACGAGGTCATGAGTTTATTGCTGAATCTGCGTATCATCCATACGAAGACGGCGTTTTGTGGGTCTGTAAACCATCATTTCTGAAACCAGGTTCCTAAGTGGGAAGATTTAGAAACGCCGTATACGCGGCTCCGTGTAAACTGGCTCTCTGCAACTTTTCAGATACGCTGGCGTCATATTTTCACATCGTCGTTTATACGCATGCGCCACAAGCGTCACTATGGCAACAACAACAATGGCAGCGTACTCTGTAGCGTATGTGTTGATGAAGCTGGTGACCCTGCTATCCCTTTAGCAGCTTTTAGAGGAAGAAGAGTTGGTGGTGTCTCAACTTGTTTGTTAGTATCTCCTGTGTCATGCCGTGTTGAAATCGGTTTTCAGAAGTACGGGTGACAAACAAGAAGACAAAGGCGAACAAAGGGAGTATAGCAATGTCGCGGGGTAGAGGTCTGGCAGGTGTTTTACAGCGTCTTCATGCGTATCGAGTGCATTCATATAGACGCACACATTTTCAGAGACGCCTTCATCTTTATGACGATCGTTTTGGAAACTGTTCAGAGTTTTGACTTCGTGTGGATGAGGCCTGAAACACAAACTTTAGAAAACGCCCTCCAGGATGAGACTTTTCTGAAACGCTGTTTCCAGTGTTCTCCTGTAAACGTCGGTGTTTTAGGGTGAAACGCTGACGTCACACTCAGCTCTGAGCGCGCTTAAACCTCCACTGTGTCATACACGAGCCAAAAACAACAACAACAAGAACAACAACAAAAACAACAACAACAACAGTTTCCTACAGTTTTGTTCTTCTGCTGCTGAATCCACTGACTGACTTCTACCAAAATGTGCATGTATTGCACTTTTTCTGCAACTAGAGAAGTTTTTAGTCTAAACTCCAGATGATCAGCTCTCCTCTTCTTTAGCCTCTAAACCAGGGGTGTCCAAACTAAGGCCCGGGGGCCAATTGTGGCCCGCCGTCTATTTTAATGCGGCCCCCAGCTGTCATTTTGATTCGTATTAATTTTGTAACTTAAATTAAGCATTTTCTAGTTGTGTACATGTGCAGTTTCCATCAGATACTTGAAAAAACCCTAAATATATCTGGTAACATCTCACAAAAATTTGGACTGTGCATAGGCCACTTTAAAAAAGAAAAACATGAGAGGACAAAAGACTGAATTAAGTTATGAAATGATGAAGAAAAGACAAACGTTGATGCATAAAATGGTTCAGAATACAGGATCAGAAATATTTGGGGTTGAAAATGTTCTTATCACTGTCTCATAAACAAACATAATAAATTCCAGATCCTGATCCTGCAATAAAAACAACTTATTTTACCCAGGTTAGGTTTTATCTCATAAGTCTGTGATATCAACACTAGCATTTTTGACTGAACTTGGAAACAGTTTTTTGTTTGGTTGTTTGTTTTTTACAGAACCTTCCAAAACGAAATAGTTTTCAAATTGAGCACTCGTTTGTTACTTTCACTGTTAATAAACATGTACGTCAGAACCGTCGGCCCTTGGTCATTCTCCCAGTATGCGATACGGCCCTTTTGGAAAAAAGTTTGGACACCCCTGCTCTGAACTGTTATTGTTGTGTAAACAGCTCCTACAGTTATATCGCCACCTACAGAGCTGACGTGATACCACAGCGCTTCAGTCCCTCAGATTTGTTTTCCTGCATTTTAGAGTGAAACACAGTCGTGTAAATGGAGCCTAAAATGTGTTTAAACAGTAAAAAGATCAGAGATCCACCAGTCGAACTGTCAACGTAAACGTGTTCAGACTTTTAATGCTTTTATATTTTATTCATGTTTTATTGTGAATCTGTTAGAAACATCAGGAACATTTTAGTTTTTTTTAGTTCTTCTTCACTGGATCATGCTCTGATGAGTTTTTCTGTCCTGAAACATAAAAGCAGGTGTTTGTGACGCAGGTCAAAGGTCAGAGCATCATCTTAGAGTTTAAAGTGTTAAACAGTAACAGGTTATTTTAAAACTCCTGTTTGAGCTGCTTCTATAGACGCTTTTAGAGACTTTCAACTTTCAAACTGAACTTTTCCAGTTTTTAGATGTTTTCTGACTGAAGAGAAAGAAAAAACAGAAAACTAAAATTTAGGCTAAAGGTCAAACATGTGACCACTGTTGCTGCTGTTTTTGTTGCTGCTGCTGTTGCTGATGTTGTTGCTGATATTGTTGCTGCTGTTGCTGATGTTGTTGCTGATATTGTTGCTGCTGTTGCTGCTGATGTTGCTCCGATTGCTGCTGTTTTTGTTGTTGCTGCTGTTGCTTCTGTTGCTCCTGTCGCTGCTGTTGCTGCTGATGTTGCTGTTGCTTCTGTTGCTGCTGTTTTTGTTGTTGCTGCTGCTGCTGTTGCTCCTGTCGCTGCTGTTGCTGCTGCTGTTGCTGTTGCTCCTGTTGCTGCTGTTTTTGTTGTTGCCGTTGCTGATGTTGTTGCTGTTGCTCCTTTTGGTCCTGTTGCTGGTTTTGCTGCTAATGTTGCTGTTACTCCTGTTGCTGCTGTTTTTGTTGTTGCTGCTGCTGCTTCTGTTGTTGCTGTTTTTGTTGTTGCTGCTGCTGCTTCTGTTGTTGCTGCTGCTGCTGTTGCTCCTGTCGCTGCTGTTGCTGCTGATGTTGCTGTTGCTCCTGTTGCTGCTGTTTTTGTTGTTGCCGTTGCTCCTTTTGGTCCTGTTGCTGGTTTTGCTGCTAATGTTGCTGTTACTCCTGTTGCTGCTGTTTTTGTTGTTGCTGCTGCTGATGTTGCTGTTGTTGACAAAACAAAATAAAAAAAAGTAAGAATAAACATTAAACATCTAGTAAATAAAAATCAGATATTTAGTTACTACAAAGTAGAAATATAGAAATATAAGAAATATAGAATCTTTGTACAAAAAGAAGACAGTAAAAATATTTACACATTTAAATTAAATAGTGCAATGAAAATGTGTAAATTGTGTGATGGGGAAATGTTGATGTTGCTGCTGTTGCTCCTGTTGCCGTTAAAACTTTCTCCCTCAGTGACTTTTGTCTTTCAGGACAGAAATTTATTCAGTCAGAAATTAGAGAAAGTTTAAACATTCGAGCAGAATAGAAACAGGAGAAAAGAGTTTTTGCACCATCACTAACAGGTGCAGTTTCCTCCATCAGCTTTTTACAGGTTTATTTATCACACAGCTCCTTTATTTCTCCTTTATTTCTCCTCTTTAACTCCTCTGAAGCTGGTATTTCTCATGATTAAATGACATTTAACTCTCAGCTTCTCGTGTTTGTACTGACACAGATAAAAAAAAAAAAGTGTCCTGTTTCTGAATTATTTCTGTGAACAACCTCCAACCTGAACTGAAACTCTCAGAGTCAGTTTCATTGGAAAGTTTTTGTTCTTTCTTAAGAAACTGACAGAAATCCACTGAACATTTCCTGTGTTCTTAAACTGTAACAGAGTCAAAAGGTTAATTAAAGAACAAAAATGAGCAGAAACAGTTTTAAACGTGTGTGAAAAAGAGAGAAGAGAAACTTGTGAATTGTGCGTTTGACCATTGTAACTTCAGTTTGTCGTGATAATGAAGTTTAAGTTACAGCTGCAGAGAAGAAGAAGTCATTAAAAACAAAAAAACTCCCAAAACAAACTTGTAGCAGCTGAAAATGTCCTGGAAAATATTATCAGAGAAAAACATGTGAACTGATCAGAGCTGTGAAACATTTGGACTCCTCCATGGATAAATGTGTGTGTGTGTGTGTGTGTGTGTGTGTGTGTGTCCAGCAGGTGAGTCAGACAGGTGTGCAGTTACTTTGTTAAAAACTTTAAAGTCTGATGATGCTCGACTGTGGATTTTCCTGCAGGTTTTTTGCAGAAAAGTTTGATAAAAATGTTCTAAAGTTTTTAATCTGGAGGTTTTGTTCAGTGTTGGCTGCAGGTGTGAAGGTTGCTGGTTGAAATCCTGCAGACTGAGTTTGTTCAGTGTTTGCTCGGACTCAGAGGATGAATCTGTTTTTTGTTGTTTGTGAACGACTCGACTGTTTGAGGATTAATCTGAGTCTGAACGACTGTCTGCTGCTCCTGCTCTCTTTGTTCCTCTCTTACTCTCTCCCGTTGTTTCTCTGTCTCTCTTTCTGCTGATCTGAGCTTCTCTGTGTCTCCATCATCAGTTCGATCGTGTGAGGAAACAAGTTTCTGTCGTCAGGAAACTTCAGGAGGAGAAATGTTTGTGTTAAACTCTGAGCTGAACTTTAATCTGAGTCTTTACTCTGCAGTAAACCTCCTCACCACCAGGGGCAGTGTGGTCAAGTGTTTGACTGATTTTTACTGAGTAGTTGGTTTTTCATGAGTTAATAGACGCTAAAAATCGAGTTAAGAAGTTTGGTTTTACCATGATTGACAGCTGCTGCAAGAGACAGAAGAGATCAGAGCCTCGAAAGGAAAAGAAATGAATATTTTTATTTCTCTTTCTTTACTCGGCTCCGCTCAAATTCTCTACTGCACAGACTCTGGCTGCACAACGGCGACTGAAACTGGCTCCAGTGACGTTTTTTTGGCTTTAAAATCAAACAATGGTGACAGGCTGTTTATGAATTTACCTTCTCCATCCTACACTCTATTGGCCCTTTTCCACTGACTCGTCTCAGCCCTTCTCTACTCGCCTCTACTTGGTTTGTGTTGCGTTTCCATTAGCGCGGTACTACGTGTCAGACGCCAGTTTTTAGTAGCTACTCTACCCTGGTTCTAAGAGAGTAAAGCCGATACTAAAAGGTGACGTGGACGGACTGCCGGTCACTCATTGGTCAGAGAATGTCGTCTCTGCAGCTTCTGACTCTGAACAAATCACTTACAAGAGGCAAAGGAATAAGTCAGCGACGGGTTTTTAATGACATTTAAACCTGACGGCACAGAACCAGACTGAATGAAGACAAAATACAGCCCTAAAATGCTCCTTCATGATTCCTAAAGAAGTTAAAAGTCCTTTTTAAACCAAAAAGAAGTTAACAGCAAAGATAGTTGGNCTGCCACGAGAGTCTTTAAGCACCAATCAGTCCATTAATCCACAGGGAACCAAAAAGGAAAACCAGTTCAAAGAAGAATGATTGATCAACAACAAATCTCTGCTATACCAGGCCCAAAAATCAAAAATTAAAGTGATCTCACTGGATCCAGGGAAGAGTTGATGTCAGGAAGCAGCTCCTTCGTTTTCCTCCGCGTGCAGCAGCACCAGGCTGTTGTTTACCTCCGTTGTCATGACGACCCACATTGAGGTCAAAGGTCAGAGGTCAGAGGTCAGGAGCTGATCATCAGTTTATTCCTCTCCTCAAAGGCAGACCGTCTCTAAAACTCCACGCTGCTCGTCCTCGCCGCCGCCGCCGCTCTTTGTTTGTTTCCTGTTGGGAGCTGTGTTTCATTTTAATCACACACACCCCTCTCTTTGCATGCAAACACACACACACACACACACACACACACACACACACACACACAGACACACACGTTTGGGGTAAAAACAGTTTGGTCGTGTTCAGCTCCTTCTTCCTCCTGTGAAACGTCTCCTGATGATTCAGGCGTTTGCTCCACCTCCTCCTCCTCCTCCTCCATTCTCTCCTCCTCCTCCATTCTCTCCTCCTCCTCCTCCTCTCTCTCTCTCTCTCCTCCTCCTCCTCCTCCTCTGTGAGCGAGCGAGCAGGGGTGTGTTAGAGAGAGAGAGAATAAGGTCAGAGAAGGAGGATGAATCTCCTCAGAGACAGACGGAGGATTTCTGTCTGAGTCTGTGACTGTCGGCTGCTCACACACACACACACACACACACACACACACACACACACACACACACACACACACACACTCAGGATGGAGATCAGAGTGTTTGTGTTTGCAGATGTTAAAATGTTGAACAGGTGATCGACTTTAATGAAACTCAGTCAGAAACATAAAGATGAATTTAACCAACGACTTTGTTCTTTTTCAGAGAACTAGTTATTCAAATAAAATCTACAAACTAGAAATAACATAAATTAAAATCTAAACAGTGGAGAGAAAAACAGCCGTGTTTCATTTTAAAGTTTATGTTTCCAAACCTAAAAAAAAGCCTGAGTCAAGTTTTTTGTGTAAAGTTTTTTTAAAGTCTTTATAAATCTGACTCAGTCTGACAGAAACACAGTTTGTTGAGTTCACGTCCATCCACACTGTAAAAACTGAAATATAATATATATAATCAAGTGTTTATGTCTGATTTTAGACAAAATTGTCATTTTATTCTTAAAATGAGCCACATTCCAGTTTTAACTTAAAGACCATGTTTTAACTTTTAGTCCATGTTTTAACTTTTCGTCCTTGTTATAACTTTTAGTCCGTTTTTTAACTTTTAGTCCATGTTTTAACTTTTAGTCTGTGTTTTAACTTTAAGTCCATGTTTTGACTTTTAGTCCATGTTTTAACTTTTAGTCTGTGTTTTAACTTTTTGTTCATTTTTTTAACTTTTAGTCCATGTTTTAACTTTTAGTCCGTTTTTAAACTTTTAGTCCGTTTTTCAACTTTTAGTCCGTGTTTTAACTTTTAGTCTGTGTTTTAACTTTTAGTCCGTGTTTTAAATTTTAGTCCATGTTTTAACTTTTAGTCCATGTTTTAACATTTAGTCCATGTTTTAACTTTTAGACTGTGTTTTAACTTTTAGTCCATGTTTTAACTTTTTAGTCCATGTTTTAACTTTTAGTCCCTGTTTGAACTTTTAGTCCATGTTTTAACTTTTTAGTCCATGTTTTAACTTTTAGTCCCTGTTTGAACTTTTAGTCCATGTTTTAACTTCTAGTCCATGTTTGAACTTTCAGTCCATGTTTTAACTTTAAGTCCAAGTTTTAACTTTTAGTCCAAGTTTTAAATTTTAGTCCATGTTTTAACTTTGTGTTGAGTTGACTTGTTTTTCTGCAGACGGAGCAAATTGTTTGTGTGATTCATGAAGAAGGAACTGTGAAAAAGAGCGAAGAGCAGACGTCTGCTCACGGCTGACAGAGGTGTGTGTGTGTGTGTGTGTGTGACACACACACACACACACACACACACACACACACACACACACACACACACACAGAGGATAACAGAAGTTGGCGTAGCGTCTTTAAAGCCTCAGTTCTGTCTGTTTGGTTCAGATTCAGAGTGTTACAGTTTGAAAGTTTCCTCTCTGTAGTTTCACCTCCGTGTTTCTGTCTCTGATGTTTAATCTCGGGGGATTTTCTGCGTCAGATTCTCTCATCAGCTGTTGGTAGAACTCCACGTTACCTCTGATGTTTTTCTTCTCTGCGCTGATAAATATCTCTGCGCTGAACGTGATGAAGGTTTTTTTGTGTGTCAGTAAAGATGAAGCAGAGGAACGAGGTTGATTTTCTGCTGCTGAAAGAAAACAGATTCAATTTAATCTGAATTCTTTCTGCAGATTAACTCCAACAAATCAAATTACAGAAAATCATGAGACTCATCTCCTCCATCTCTGGTGTTTTTAGAAAATATAAGGAAACAGATCATCTTTACAAACAGAAACTCAAATTTCTCAGAAAAAAATCAAAATGATGAGATAATAAAGTCGATTTTTTTAAGTTTAAAAAGTCAAAATAATGAGATAAAAGTCAAATTTATCAGAAAAAGTCAATATTATGGGATGATAAAGGTCAATTTTTTAAAGAAAAAGTCAAAATAATGAGAAAAAAAGTTAAATTTCTTAGAAAAATGTCAAAATCATGAGATGATGAAGTTGAAATTTTGAGACATAAATTAGAAATGTTGAAATTATTGAGTCAAAATTTTATCTTAAGATTAAAATCACGTAGTAAAAATCCACCAGAATAAATAAAAAGTGAAATTTCAAGAGTAACAAGTCAAAATTTTGAGATAAAAAGTCAAAAAAGAAAGATAAGTACTCAAATCTATCAGAGAAAGTCAAAATGATGAGATAATAAAGTCGAAATTTTAAAATCAAAAAGTCAAAATAATGAGAAAAAAGTCAAAAAATTTTGAGACATAAACTAGAAATGTTGACATTATTGAGTCAAGATTTTAAGATAAAACAAAATCATGAGGGAAAAAGTTTAAACAAAGAGATAAAAAAAGTCAAATTTCTTAGAAAAAGGTCAAAATCATAAGATTATGAAGTTGAAATTTTGAGACATAAATTAGAAATGTTGACATCATTGAGTCAAGATTTTATCTTAAAATTAAAATCATGGGGTAAAAATCCACCAGAGTAAATAAAAAGTTAAATTTCGAGGTGAAAAAGTCAAAAAAGAAAGATAAATACTCAAATTTATCAGAAAAAGGTCAAAATCATGAGATAATGAAGTTGAAATTTTGAGACACAAATTAGAAATGTTGAGATGATGAAGTCAAGATTTGAGATAAAACAAAATTATGAGGGAAAAAAGTTAAAACAAAGAGATAAAAACTTAAATTTAGAGATAAAAAGTGAAAAATAATGAGAAAAAAAGTCACATTTCTCACAAAAAGTTTAAAATCATGAGATTACAAAATTGTAATTTTGAGACAAATATTCCAAATGTTGAGTCCAAATTTTGAGATAAAAGTTCTTGACTAACCTCATTAACACAGAATTAAAAAATAACGAACAAAAATTAATCTCGACAGAAAAAAAAAACAAAAAAAAACTTCTCTGTGTTTGTGAGAAATGAGTGATTTCAAAATGAAGTCAAGGCCAAAGAAAGTCGGTAAAAACTGTTTTAGATGAAGTGGTGGATTTTTAAAAATAAACTTCATTTATTTTTTTGTTTTCATTTTGTTAAAGAGTTATTAGTAATTAAAAACAGCAGAAAACAAATATTCCCGTGGTCGTCTCTGATCAGTGAGTTCCTCCTGTCGCTGACATCATCATCATCATCATCATTGTCGTCGTAAATTCGTGTTTGTGTTCAGGAATTTTCCTCGGAGCGTCAGACGAACTGTGAGCGGACGAAGAAGCTGGAGGAACCAGTTACTGTCCCCCCACAGTCTGACCTGTTTTTAACACTTTAACCACGCTCTAAAAACTAAACACTTACTTTAACCGTCTGCACAGATAAAAATCCTGAGTTTGAACCAACTTAAACACTTTTGTTGAGATGATTAATTTTTCATTTGTGATGTAACGTTAAGTTTTGAGTTCAACAAACCGAGAATCCTGAAAATAAAATCACTGTTGGGATTTGAACCTTTGACCTCTGGATTAAAAACCATGAATTTAACACTGAGCTGAATCTTTACAACAATTAGTCAGTTAATAACTTATAAACTCATGAAGAAATAGTTTTTTTCTTAATATTCTTTGTTGAAATCAGAGTCTGTGACTAAACTGAAAGGACAAGAAAGTTAGAGAATAAAACACGTCAATAAAAAAACATAAAACAACCAAATAACAATGAAAAGAAACAATAATGATGTAAAAAGAAATGAAAACAAACCCATAAGTAAATTCACATTCTCTTACAGTTTTCCATAGAAACATTTATTATACATGAATGATAATGAGAATAATAAAATATTTTCATAATAAAAGGACAAATAAGACTTAACTTTACTTGAATAAGTAAACAGATCAGTAATTAAAGTGTTTCTCTTCAGTTTTGGTTCATTTTTCACCTTTTACTAAAATACAGCGTCAGTACAACAACAAAAAAAATTTCCTTTGTGATTCAAAGTTTTGATGATTTAACTGATGAAATAGTTTTTTTCTTAATATTCTTTGTTGAAATCAGAGTCTGTGACTAAACTGAAACGACAGGAAAGTTAGAGAATAAAACACGTCAAAAAAAAAACATAAAACAACCAAATAACAATGAAAAGGAACAATAATGATATAGAGATAAATGAAATCAAACCTTTATGTAAATTATTATTATCTTACAGTTTTCCATATACACATTTATAATACATGAAAGTGAATGATAATGATAAAATATTTTCATAATAAAAGGACAAATCAGACTGAAGGTAAAATCTGTAAATAGATCAGTAACTTCAGTGTTTCTCTTCAGATTGAATAATTTTTCATCTTTTGCTTAAGTATAGTTTTAATACAACACTCAAACAGAGAAACTTTCCTTAATGATGATGAAATCCAAGATAAATTCGTATTTCAACCTCAAACTTATGATTCAAAGTTTTGGTGACGAAACTGATGAAATGAGACAAACTTTACTCAACAAACATAAGAAAGGAAGTTCAGATAATTTTACAATTTCATTTAGCAGATGCTTTTGTCCAAAGCAATGTAAAACACAAGCAAGAAGTTAAGACATGAAAATAAAAATAATAACGACTAGAAGAACTAGAAGTAGTTCGAAAAACAACAGAACTTTTTTTGTTTACTGAACTGAAGAATCACAATTTTTTACAGTGTACAGAGAGAGAGAGAGAGAGAGAGAGAGAGAGAGAGAGAGAGAGAGAGAGAGAGAGAGAGA
The DNA here is from genome assembly GCA_008086565.1 of Thalassoma bifasciatum. Lineage (NCBI taxonomy): Eukaryota > Metazoa > Chordata > Actinopteri > Labriformes > Labridae > Thalassoma > Thalassoma bifasciatum. The sequence goes on from RPOG01003237.1 coordinate 66,378, forward strand.
GAGAGAGAGAGAGAGAGAGAGAGAGAAAGAGAGAGAGAGAGAGAGTAAATGAAAGAGAGTAAATGTTTCCTGAGTTTCCTCCGGGCTNGAGTTGGTGTGTGGAGCTGAGAGTAAAGTGAGTTAAATGTTCAGATAAATAAACTCAGTGGAAGTTTAAATCTGATTCTCAAAGCCCGGAGGAAACTCAGGAAACATTTACTCTCTTTCATTTACTCTCTCTCTCTCTCTCTTTCTCTCTCTCTCTCTCTCTCTCTCTCTCTCTCTCTCTCTCTCTCTCTCTCTCTCTCCACATGAGGGAAGTGTTGGGCTCTGAAACGATCACTAACAAACTCTGAGACTCTTTAGACTCTCAGGTCTGAGCATTAGTTTAATATCAGGGTGCTTTTATTTTGAAAAACCCCAAAACAGGAAACTCTACCAAAGACCACAAAGTAGCTTCATAACCCAAACATTTATTTACAACAGTCCTGAAAAACATTTGAAGGAAAAACATTTGGAGAATAGAAGTAGAAATAATGGACTGAAGAGAATTTCTGACAGTTAAAAATATCAAAATGAAAAACGGACTTTGTTCAGATTTCCCCACTTTTTTCTCTTTTTGCACAAAACAGTAAAATAAATTTGAGATAAATTTCTTTGTTTCTGACTCTGAATGTTCCTCGTGTCCTGACTGAACTGGAGACAAAGTCGTTTGGATGTTTCTCTGTTAAATTCTTTGTGAGCTTCAGTGAAACTGTCAGAGCTGAATCTGTTTGACTCATCTGTTCAAATCTTTAAAATGTTTTTGTCTGTTATAAAATTATAAAATTCTGCTGCTTCTTGGTCCGCTCGCTTTAACAAGAGATTTATAGTTAATTACAATTTACTTAACAAGCTTTCACTAGGTTAAATAGAGGTGAAATAAAGATAATGAAATAAAATAACTTTGACTATTTATCTCAAAATTTTGACTTTTTCATCTCAAAGTTTTGACTTTTAAACTCAAAAATTGGATTTTTTTAAGCTCAAAATTTCAACTTCTTTCTCCTAATTGTGTCTCATAGTTTCATAGTGAGTGAATTTCTCTCGTCTTAAACTCTCAACCCTTTTACTTCTTCATGGTTCTTCCATTTCTTCACGGATGGTTTATTTTTTTTCAATTCAATTAAATTCAAAAAAGCTTTATTGAAATTATAAAAATACGTTTACGTTGCAGCAACCCTGTTTCTCCTCAATGTTGCTGCTTGTCACTCCTCCTCTTTATTCTGTACACTAACGAGCGCCGCAGCAGCTTTAGTAACAGACACATTTTAAAGTTTGCTGATGACACGGTCGTTGTTAGTCTTCTTCAGGGGGGTGAACAGGACCATGGGCCTGTTGTTAATGACTTTGTAGAGTGGTGTGATGAGTCTTCTCTGAAGTTGAATGTGTCAAAAGCTAAAGACATGATTGTTGACCTCAGGAAGTCCACCTCTTTACCTCCACCTACTGTTATAAAAGGTGCTGTCGTTGAAATGGTGGAAAATTACAAATACCTGGGTGTGGTTCTAGATAATAAACTGTGTTTTGAACCTCATGCTGATTTTACTTCCAGAAAGATTCAGCAAAGATTTTTCTTTCTGAGGAACATGAGAACCTTTCAGGTGTCTTCTGAGATGATGACTCTGTTCTACAGAAGTTTTATTGAAGCTGTTTTTACTTTTTGTATCGTTGCTTGGTTTGGAAACCTGAACTTGTCCAGTAGAAACCGTCTCAGAATTTTGGTGAAAACAGCTGGAAAAATCTCCTGAACTCAGCAGACGAGGCTGATTTCTATCTATAACAGACAGGTGTTGAGGAAGGTTTATGTCATCTTAGATTGTTGTAATCATCCACTTAAAATCGAGTTTGAGCTTTTACCCTCTGGCCGTCGTTTTAGGCTCCTAAGAGGAGGACTAAAAGATTTCAGGGCTCTTTTATCCCCAGTGCAATTCATTTACTTAATGGCAATTAGTTTGTTGGTTGCTCATGTTTCTCTTGCACTATCATCATTGTTGTACGGTGGCCGGGAAGGGCAGAACAAAATTACAAATTGTGAAACACTTTTACAATGGTTGAGACAAATTTACATTTTAGAAAAAAAAATTACATTCACTAAACAAAAATTAAATTGCCATAACACATTTACAAGTTCTGAAACAAATTTACCTTTCGGAAAACAAATTAACAAGACGTGAAACACTTTTACAAACGCTGAAACAAATTTACAAGTGGCGAAACACTTTTACAAGCTCAAGCATTAACCGGAAAGGGAATGTACCAACTCCCGGGATGAACCGGATGTGATAACGGGGAGCGG
>RPOG01003238.1:0-68677 GCA_008086565.1 Thalassoma bifasciatum
CACACACACACACACACACACACACACACACACACACACACACACACACACACACACACACACACACTGTTCAAGGACACCAAAAGCTAAACGTGTGTTTGTTGGAGAGCTGGGAGCACCACACCTGTACATCATTGTTGTTCTGACACGTTAGCGATATCCAGAGCTAATGTTGCTTACTTCTTCTGCTGTTGTTTGCCTCCATTTGTATCTTCCTGTACATGTGAATTTTAACAAAGGTGACTATAAAGCTCTGTTTTTGTTATTGGATAAATGCTTCCTTGTATTTATCTCAAAAACCTCACATTTATCACATATATCAGCTGTGCTTTTTAAGCTAACTTACAACTTAAGCGTCAAAATGCAAATAATTTCAGCAGTACCACTTTGGCAGGGAAGTAACAAAACAAACTGAATTCATAACTTAGATAACACACATTTTTACAGATATTCCAGTGCTGTAGTTCTTTTGTAATAGTTATTGTTTGCTAGATTTCAGTTAGCATGCAACTGCTTTCCTATTCCCTGACTTTCGTATAATTTTGTTAAGCCTTGGTTTTACATTAACTAAGCAAGTTTTGGAAGTTGTTGTTCAAGAATTGCCGTAACTCTTAACTAATTCTCAAAAAATTGGTTTTGCTGTTGCTATTGTGACAGCTAGTCAGATGTAGCTTTTTAGCTGCTAACTGCTTTTTTCTTAAGTGTTTCACTATGTTTGCTAAACTTCCTGAATTTGGTGAGAAGTTTGTTTGATAAACTTTGTTAAGTTAAGTGTATTGAGAAATATTTAGAATATCTTTGGGACAATTCCACACGAATGATGGAGGTTAGCGCAACTACTGCCAGTCTGCAGCTAGCATGTCGAATTTTGCTCTTTTAAATGTTTGAAAAATTTACGATAACAGTTTTATCATGTGAACTTTTAGGGGGGTAAAATGTTCAGTCAACTCTCATGATAAGAGATATTAAATCAATTTTTTTTTTTTTAAGGAAAAAAAAATTAAAAATCACATTGGTGGATTAAAAGAAAAATACATTGTATTGGTTTTCTTGAAATTTCTCATCTAGGCTGGATGTCGAGAATAATTGAGAATCCAGATAATGGACGATTACAGGCTCAGTGAAGTTCCTTAACGTCAGTGTGAGGTGTGTTGATCACCACTGTTTGAACCACTTGATTTAAGCCACATGTATGCTCATGTCTCAGTGACCTGACACCACCCTATGTCTACTCCTCAGTCTATCACAGCAGGGAAGGACGAAAATCCCAACTGCCTACAGTGTTTTTACAGCCTCAGGTCAAACAGACAAGGTGGGTTTACTGCAGCTCACACACAGTGAGGAAGGGGTGTGTTATCCCATGTTTGAGCCTCACTTGTTTGTTTGTTTGGCATCCTTTGGAAAAACTGTCAGTTCAGGGAAACAACGTACCAAGCATTAAAAAAGTGTCTGGTAGAAAGTAAATAATGTGACACATATGTTTGAGGGTGACTTGCTTCTGTATATATCTGGGTGTAGCCTGGAGGACTGTATTCAAATGAAGCAGTGGAGGGTGATAAGCCTCAATGGAAATTATGTTAACTGCTCAGGAGTTAAAGGAAAGCGAGGGGCCTGAATGAACTGTTGTAAAGGGCAACTCCTACAACTGGCAACTATCTGCCCCACTTTTGCATATAAGAAAGGACAAGAAAGTTAAGAAAGTAAAGTCAACATCAAAATAAGAATATGAGGAAATACATATCTATTAATTAAAATGGGGACCGGCTAAAAACAAAAGAAAAAGAAATGCATTTTAAAAAGGGGCAAATCTGTAAAAGCCTGTGTCAATACACACCCCTTAGGATCATGGAGAGACATTTTTTTAGGAATACTTTGTGTCCTTTAGAAATAAAAAAGTCTTTTTTTGTCCTTTAGAAAGCTAATAAATAAGGTAATTAAGATTAAAAAAAATAAAATGAGTGTCTGCATTAATAAACACAATAAGCTTCTGTATATTAATACCTATCACCAATGCAAAATGTTCAAAAGTTTATATTTTATTTTTATTATTAGTGGAATGAAATCGCTAATAATTTATATCTTTTTCGTGAAAGATTTTCAGAAAATTAAAAGAATTCAGAAACTTACAGAAGCCCATTTTCACCATTTAAAATTAAAGAAATGGATTTGTAAAGATTATTTTACACACATATAAAGTCCAGATTTTGAGATAAAAAGTCACCCAAAAATTTGATTTAATCATCTCAAAATTCTGATCTCATTATCTTGAAATTTTGACTTTATCACCCCAAATTTAATTTTGTTATCTTAAGAATTTGACTTTTATTCCCCTCATAATTTTGCCTTGTATCTCATAATTTCGACTTTTATTTTGAAATTTTGACTTAACATGGGCAAAAAAATAGTCCCAACAAAGTCAGGTTTTCATTTGAACTTTTTTTTAACCGGCGGGAAGGGGTTTCCATACTAAATTGCTCCGATTAAAATGACAACAATAATAATGATAAAAAAATAAAAATAAAAATAAAAACTAATCAGTTGTTTATTTATTTTTCTATTTTTTTTTTATTAGGTCAACTTTTCTTTTATTACCTTGCGTAAACGAGCTCCAACATCATCATTTATTTCCCTACCTTTTTTTAAAACTTATATTCCCTATTTTTGTTGTTATTTTTTGGGTCATCTTTTTCAAAACTCTTAAAAATACACATCTGAAAGTTAGCGTTTGTATAGTGTCCAGCAGCAGCAGCAGCTCTGTGGTACATGATCTTAAAGCATGGAGATGGAGGGGAGTGTTCCTCGCTCTCTGATTGGCTGAGCAGAGCAACGTGTACCTCAGTCAGTAACAGGTAGTTCACATGTGACAGATAACAGAGCGTTAGTGTGTGTGTGTGAGTGTGTGTGTCCGCTACACGGAGCTGCTCTGCTGCTCTTTCTGCATGATGCTGCTTTCAGAGACCGGTCTGCTGCTGAATTCTCTGTAAACACTCAGGAGAAGGAAGAAGGAAAGTCTTCAAACTCGGAGGTAACTCTTTTTAAGTTATGTCGCACTTTTTATTCGGTTAAGTGCGCGCGCGAGTCTCAAAAGTGAATGAGGTTGTTTTTTTTTTGTTTTTTTTTAATTAATTTTTTTTTTTTTAAATCTCGTATCAGTTATATGTCTGCCGTTTGTGTGTTTCACGTTTAGTTGTGGAAATATTATTGTCGTTTTATTTCGAGTAATAATCTATGTAAAACTGTCACTACGGTGTTTGAGCAGGTTCTTTTGGTTTTCCTATTAAATCAATAAATAATACTTATGACATTTCCTATGCCGGGTGAAACCTGACAGTAGCTTTAATCCACAGTCAACAATGTGTCCTGTCATTATGAGCTTTCTTCATAGATAAAACTCTAAAGTAATACATTTATGTTTGGGAAAAAAGTTTCAGAGTATTTGGAGAATTAGCAAAGAGCCGTGAAGTCTGTGTGTTGCTGTGAGTGTAACCTTGAAATGAACATTATCACAGGCCTGTGGGGAGAAGAGATTAACAACATCATGGAGTTTTCACACTGCCACAGTCTGATTAGATACAGCAGGATACAGGCCTGTTTGACTTGGAGAGGAGCTTCATGGCTGCTTCTCCTGGATGATAAAAAATGATGTTAAAAAAGGGCTCATTTGTATGTTTTCTAACTTCTCCAAATCCCTACTTTCATTTCAGGTTTGTGTAGGAGCGGTGTGTACTTTGCTGTTGTAGAAAAGGAGAGAAGGATTGAAGGAGGTTGCAGGATGAAGTCCAAAGGAAAGGCTGTGAAACCGTCCAGGAGACCCTGGTCCGACCCAGATCCAGAGCTGGATCCAGAAACAGAACCAGGCTCCAGCGAGCAGGAGGGCTCCGAGGCCTCCGTCCGCATCAGAGGCTCCTGGAGAGGTTCCTTGAGGAGCGGGAACGGTAAGCGTCAAGGGGCGGGAGGAGGACGCCGGCGCAGACAGCACGGCTCCAGCAACAAGGAGCGCAGCATCCGGCGGCTGGAGAGCAACGAGAGGGAACGCCAGCGCATGCACAAACTCAACAACGCCTTCCAAGCGTTACGAGAGGCCATCCCTCACGTCAACACCGACAAGAAGCTGTCCAAGATCGAGACCCTGACCCTGGCCAAGAACTACATCAAATCCTTAACCAGCATCATCCTGGACATGTCAGGGGCCTGCCTGCCTGCCGGGGGGGCCCCATCAGAGGACAGTGCTGCCAAGCTGCTGCAGTGCTACCAGCAGCACCTGGAGGAGGAGGGGGAGGCAGATCTCACCCAGTACCTCACTCATGTGCACAGCTTGAGCCAGAGAAGCTAACGAAGGCTGAATCTGTGAGACGAGGAAGGAGTTTCCAAGACAGTTTGAGGTGAAGTGAAACTTTTAGGGTCCAAACAGTACTCAGACTTCTACAGACATTCTGCTCTGGGCTGGGGGGCTCTGAAGGCTCTGGATGAGTGCAAACAGTGGAGTGAGAGGACACAAAAACTGACAAATGGACAGTGAAACTTAGGGATGGGTAAAGAGGAGCGGTTCCTTTTAAAGAGTTGATGAGAAATTGTTCAACCCATCAACATCATTTGCATTCATTCTTGACAATTCCCTTATTGATTCTTTACATTACACCAAAACCTTACGTCGACCGTTCTGCCTCAGCTAGCTTAGCTTAGCTGATAGATAACAGTGTCCAAAAAATCTATGATCCAAGATTTTCTGCTTCAAGTTTTACCTACGAAGCTGTAAAGCTGAAAACTCAAAGAAATTTACATTACTCTCTCACAAGAGATTCATTTTCAATGCATTTAACAAGTTATACACCTCCTGCTGTTCCAAAAATCATATAGAAAATATTGCACTAGCTTAATGCTATTGTATATGGGAAATTGCATTAATATGCTAGCGGTTAGCATACATAGATATAATGTTGATTTTAACACAGAATTTCAACTTTCATCCCAGAAACATATCACAGTCACTTTTAGTGAACAAGATTTAAAGCTCAGAATTGTTAAAACGTGAAAAAGGGAATTTTTTTCCAAACAGGAAGTGCAGGCTCGAGACTGACTTTAGTATAAATACGGCAAGCTAAAGGTTTCAAACAACTTAAAGCATTGTTAGGGGGCTGACTTCATTCAGTAAAACAATGAAACGAAACATGGACTCCACCTGATGTGAGATTTTTACTGTTTTTTATTTATTTATATCCAGAGATATCTAAATCCACTAACCAATTTCATATTTACTTACTAATAAGCTCAATAAAATGTTGTTGATACGTCAAAGCTACTTTTTGTACGCAGAAAATTCACAGGAAGAATCCATAAGGGAATCAGATCGATGGCAGAACTGATAAGGGCATTGAAACCAATAAACTCCCCAGTGAAACCTCATGGATTTCTAATGAAGAGTGTAAAGACTGAACCAAGAGCCACTCTATCTTTTCTCATGTTTTCTTAAACTTGGAGTGGTGCAGAAAAGTTGTTCTCCTTTGCGTTATCTTGTTATCTTTTTTGTGTGTTTGCTATTGAGAAACCTGCTGAGTGTTGCCTCTGGTCATAACTGTCAAATCCAGAAGAGAGGAAAGACAAGCAGAAGGACTAAATATTGAAACTTTGAGGCAGAAACGTGTTTGCTCTTTTATTTTTTTTCTCACTTTGAGCGCACGTTTACTCGTCTTCTTACAGCTGTAGGGGAAGAGATGATGTTTAAAGTGTTTGTTATTTGACTTTTGTGTCCCTGTGTGTCTGGAGGCAGGACGTTACAGTGAAAGGAGGAACATTTGTTATCAATAAACTCTTTTATTTATTGATGAGGACCGTTATTTTGATCATGCACGACGTGAGAAACGTAATCACAGACAGCACAGATCCACCTCTTCACACTTGGAGCTGCTCGTGTTCAGACAGTACTTGATGAAGTGAGGGAGTTTAGGCAGCATGAAATAGAAAGAAACGCTCCATTCATCAGTTAGTTTTACTCTACACATAAAGCTAACAAGTCAAAAACACTACCTTACATGAATTTATCTCCACTAAACTCACTATATAAGCCTTTTAATTTACAGATATACAGCTATTTTACAAAGACGGTGTACTCTGCTGACTGCTCCACATCAGTACAAAGGAAGTAAAGAGCATGCAAACGTTCTCCTGAGAAAAGAGGAAGGTTCAGTTTGAGCATTTAGACCACAAGACATCGACCAGGAATCCACACTCTTCCCTTCACCCCACACCAACCATGAAGACATCAGGGTAATAAGCACATACTTTGGAAAACAACGTTAAAATCTTTATAAAACATGACTCAGCTCTTAGTGCAGAGCTAGCAGCAGGTGATGCAGTGGTGGAAGTGATGCTACACACAGGTTTGAAAGTGAAAACCGATCTCACTCTGAAAACCAGGAGTCAGAAGAATTTTTTCCAATTCTCTAGGATAAAGCTCCTGTGAGGAGTTTGAGCTGATTGTGAAATGGTCTGACTGTAAAATTGAGGTCCCTTTATGAATTCAAAAAGCAAAAAAAAGCTTTTAAGAAGAAGAATGAATATTTCTCTCCAGTTGACTATACTTCAACTTCACGTCGTGATGAGTGATGTAGTGTGATGTGTGCATGTTTCACAGTGAGCTAACTGGCTAAAGGTGACACGACCTGACGCAACTTTCCTCACATGTATAAAGGCAAGTTTTCATGTCTTGTATTCAGAAAAAAAAAAGTCTTGTTAGATTTAGTAAGAGCCGCATCTCCTTGAGAAGTCCAGAAAAAAGTCTTATTTTGGGATATTAAAACACTATGTGATGTTTTGGAGCTGTTTTAAACATAGCAAGAAATGGATCACTGGTTTTCATTACAAACAATTCATAAATGAGAATAAAAGGAATGATATGAGCCCAAGTACAGAGCAAACACGATTCCTGAATTCCTTGTAAAAATTTAGGATGAAATCTGCCAATGAGGTTACAAAAAAACTTGTTTAGTATTTTTTATTTCAGATATTTTGTTTAATATTTCAAGACACTTGATGACAGATTTTTCTTACCCCATTGGCAGACTTTTCTTACTCTTTACAAGAAATTCAGATGCCACTTCGGTTTTATTCGCTCAAATAACTTAGTAATAAGACTTATTTTTGGAATACTTGGCTGAACGTGACTCTGAGTATGTCTGTTAAGACAACTTTTACTCAAAATAAGACTGAAGCTTGATTCAGTTTTTAGTGCGTCCTTCTGACTGACACTCAAGAACGTAAACCTGGTCAGCTTTCTTAGTTTCAGGTCTCTATAATATTGACTAATTATCTCAAAATTTCAACTATTTTCTGAGAAATATGCCATAAAATTTCTTAAAATTTGGACTCTATATCCCGAAATATTGACCTTTTATCCTTTCAATTTTGACTTTATAGCTCAAATTTTTGGACTTTTGTCTTTAAATTCAGACATTTTGATTCCAAAATTCCAACTTTTCGTCTCAAAATCTTGACTCATCTATTGCAAAATTTTGGTTTTTATCTCATATGTTGCTCTTTTAGCACAAAGATTTGGCTTTTTCCTCATAGTTTTGACTTTTTATCTCAAAATTCTGACTCTGTCTAGCAGAATCCAGACTATTTATCACAAAATTTGACTTTAAATGGGCCAAAAACAATTCTCAACACAGTCACAATGAAAAGAGAGGTACTTTCATATATCTGCAGTTTGTCTATAAAAGTGCATTTCCACTTCAACATTTGCTGTCTAAAAGCACAGCACAAGCAGTCAGAGCAAACCCAGAAAATTTGGAGAATTTTCCAAATCCCCCTGGACATATTTTTAGCACCAAAAGAGGGACACGTCAGGGTAAAAGATAACATTTGGTCACCATAACTGTATGTTAGATTAGTTTCTCTAACCCCACCTCATACACATATTTAGTGTGTTAAAAACTTTGCAGTCCAGGCCTTGGATGAAGATAAAGCTACGTAATTTGGGGATAGATTGTCTTAGTGTCACCTTTTTTGACAACTTATTGACCACTGACAGTGTAAGAGAACAGAGAGAGAATATATATTCTTAACTTCATCTATTGGGGGCTAAAATGACACCAGCAGGTTGTTCCTCACAGGAGCTTTGATGCACGTAACAGTACCACTGATTAAGACTTTTCCCTTTGATTAACAGCAGGATGAAGCCACTTTTCTGTCTGCCCACCTGAGGCTGGTATAACTGTGACACACTATGAGATACGTTTGATTTGATGAAGTCCTCTTAGAAACCTAAAAACATGAAAAAAGAATAAAAAGCAGCTGGACTGAATCCAACACTGTCCTGCCTGTTTGATCCAGTCAGAGATATCAGCTTTTACTCTTTGTGTAGTGTTTGTCAGCCTGTTGCCTGCAGGCTGGGAGGAAACATCTTTACTAACTTATACATATTACTGACCAATGTGCAGGACCTGTACCAACTATTTTCCCTTTGTTTAAAAATAAAAAAAAAGAACAATAAACATGATTAGACAGTAATGCCAGCACAGAGGAAGTGAGTGGTCAGTGAAAAGAAATACATTCAAGTCAAAAGATTTAAGGTTGTCTTCAAGGAGAAGGAGGCAGCGTTAGCTCAGATTAACACTGATCTAAATGTTCTAATGCTCTGTTTGACTACCTGCTGTGATCTTAAGACCACCAGCTGTGATAAGACTCCAGTGTTAAGACATGTTCATTCACATTTCAACTAAAAGAACGACAAAGGTGAAGTGGTTTGGATTTGTACAGTAGGTGCACACTTGTGTGAATGTGAGTACGTTTTAGCATCACTGTCCAACCTCTGTGTTCCTGAGAGGGAGGGAGGGAGGAAGGGGGCTCTATGTCCGGGGTGAGGAGTCCGTTAGAGAGGGGAGGCGGGGCGGCTCCATGGAGTTCCCTCTGACTGTGATGTGATCCCAGCCGCCCTGAAGAGAGGGGGGGGAGAGAGAGAGAGGGAGGGGGATCAGCCTTTAGAAGTATTTTCTGTCTGTGATCATGAAAAAAGATGTGATGATTGGCCAAAATGAGGAAGAAATGTCAAACACAGTCATAAGTTAGTTTCTGTGGTGAGATACCCCGATGCCGTAGTCCCACGACTGTCCTTTGGGCTCCGTTGGGTGGACTCCCAGGCGATGACACACTGTCCCACAACTCAGACTGCGACTGCCCTGAACTTTGTCTGCTATGATCCACACCTGCAACACATCACCAAAAATACTACATGAATCAACAGCACTCAACAGAAATGTTCAATTAATGCATGGTGTCAGAGAGTGCTGATTAAAGCTGGGCAATTAGTCCCAGATTAGATTAAATCGCAGTATGTCCTGTTGCAATATTCTAATCACAGATGGTGCAATATTTCTATCACCTGAAATGTGTCAAAATATCAGATATAAATTTGGCAGCAGATGTTTTCTGTTCTACACCAGAGTTACTCAACCCGGCTCAACCAAAGAGACAAACTGTTAAAAACTACTTTTACAATAGAAACAATATAAGTGGTAAAACGAGGCAAAAACAGCAAAGAGTAGCAGTAAAACTTAGTTTGAGGTAGTTAAGATTGCCAAAAAGCAACAAAAAATCAGCAAGAAAATTGGGAGTGAACCTGTTAAATAGTGAGAAGGTATAAAAAATGGACCAACAGTGCCAATAAAGAAGTAAAATGGCCGAAAAGTAAAAAAAAAATTGGAGGAAACATAAAAACAAAAATCAGAAAGTAGCAAAAAAAGGTGATAAAAAGGACGGTGGTAAAGTAAAAAATGGTAAAAAGGCAAAAGACAACAAATGGACAGAAAATTGGAAGTGAATCTGGATAAAAGTGAGAATGCATCAAAATAAAAGTGGCAAAAAAAAGAAGTAAAAAGTGGCAAAAAAAGGACAAAAAGAAGTCACATGTAGTCATTGTAATGGGTTGTTGTGCTGTTATTCATGTAACTGTTCATGTTCCAAAATGTGTTTGTTTCAAAAAACTCAAAAGATGGGAACCTAGAAATAACTGCACAAAAAATATCGCAATTGCAATTCATGAAATAATAATCACAATTAGATTATTTTTGCAAATGGTTCAGCCCTAGTGCTGATGCATAGCTACAAACATATTCTTTCAAGAAGGCTGACATGGTACTGACCTGGTCCAGGGGCCCAACAGAAACTTTGCGTACGTTATTAGAAATGTGCTCCCAGGTGGAACCCTGAGGGTACCTGGGTGTCACACCCTGTCTGTACCACAGGTTACCTGGGTAACAGACACATGATCAGACCACAGAGCACACACAAAGAGAAGGCATTTATCTTTAAGCTTTGTATTCACTTTAACCATTAAAGGAAGAAATAAAAGTTTATCTGCCTCACCGTTTTCATCCACCGTGTAGACAGAAGTTTTTCCAACTGATACCTGTTTCAGCTTCTGTTTGGCCGGAGAGGGAATGTGGTACCAGGAGTCTCCTGCAGAGGGAGACATACACCAAGGATAAGTCAACAGCATCAGAAGCAGAGGAGTCTCCTTTCCTTTATTCTGCACATATTGAAGTATTTTTTTATTGTTCCAGATTCAAAGGGGAGTATCTCAGTGTTTTAAACTGACCTGCTGGGCTTTCTGAAGACACTGATCCTCTGTAAAAAGCAGAACCATCCCGAGCAATGGCCCAAACCTGGCTGGCTGCCCCGATGGAGATGGACTTAAAAGGCTGGTCTGTTCCTACGTGGAGCCATGAGGATCCCTGAGAGACCAACAGGAGGATGTTAGAAGATTTATTTCTTTGTTTGAGCTCCACCTGTAGAGTCCCTGATTTTTTTTTAGCAACCTGTCAAAAGAAATTTATCCCAAGGACTGCTTCAGTGGCTCTCCTGAAACAAATCTATTACTAAAAAGCCTCCCAGAGGTCTGCAGAAAGGCAAAGACACACCATTTGAACAAAAGTAGAAAGTGTGTCTTTGTTCAGATTCAAAAAGTGTCTGTGGCTGTTTATCTGTGACTCATCAAACCTGTTCTCAAAGTGTCTGAACATCTGTTCATGACTCACAGCAGGTGTCAAAGCGGTGACTCCCAGTCTGCAGAGAACGTCTCCTTTGTTGCTGATGGCCCACAGAGGAACCACGTCCACGCTGCTCTGAGCTGCACACGGCAGGATGGTCACGTCGCTCAGGGGGATCGGGGGGATTTCTTGCCAGGGTCCAGTGGTGGCAAGTTTGCACTTCCTGTTTCAGGAGTTTAAGATGAGACAGAAAACCAGGGCCATGATGTGTGATTATGAATGTGCAAAGAAGTGATTAACATGCTTCTGAAGATTAAAGGTAGGATCTAGAGGATTTCCCCAAAATATGGAGTATCAACTTTCACAGGAATAATCCTTCTCATTCATCATCTCTGGGCCTCTGTACATGTGTGCCAGTGCCGGTATCTGTGTCTACCTCAACCCCCTCCTCTGCCTGTATGTTGATGTTTTGGTTGTCAGGGGGTAATTCTAGGCAGAGAGTAGGTGTGGGGACCAGCCAATCACAGCGCGCCCAGTGTGCAAATGACTTTTCATAGCCGTAACAAACAGAGAGAGAATGATATAATATTTGCCTGCAAGAAGTCAGGTGTACAGCTCATGAGTTTCTCCCATGTAGAAACATTATGCTGCAGGTGCTCGCTAGGCTGGTGAGTGTGTTCATGTAGCTGGAGGCAGTGGGTGAATGCTGTTGCTGGCACTGAGTCACAGAGGAGGAGCCCAGTTTGGATACTGTGTTTACAAACAGTAACAAAAATTCCTGCAGACTCTCCCTTTAAGTAATCCTGCTTTCTAAGCTGTTCTGCGTAAACTTTGAATGACTAATTTCATCTGGACTTGGGTACTATCAGATGTTCATGAGGCTTTTGAGGTAAATGATGCTGCTTTAATTGTTCTCCAATGCACTTGTGTTGCTTATTTTAAGTACCTGGCCCATCGTCTGCGACGCACAAAGTCCTTCATGGTTTTATAGCCATGATATGACCTGCAAAGAGAGAGAGGAGGAAGTGGAGGGACAAATTAATTGCAGGTCATAACTCTAAGGGTAATAAAATGTAAACTAATCTCCACATGGAGTTGGTTTGAGGAGAGTTTTTCCTAAACCTACGCAGGGAAATCAGCAGCAAACTGCCAGCCCTCTCTGTCCGTTCCCCCAGAGACGCTGTAGTCGATGGCCCAGTCAGACACCTGAAAACAAGAAAGATGTGAGGTCAGTTCTCTTCACTCAGCGGTGTTTAAGACTTAGTGTGTTTGTGTAGCCGTGCTCACCCAAGTCCACTGAGGAGAAGGAGGTTTGGTGTTTGTTTTTGTGCACTCATGTAGTCCTGATGCATCGCTCCACATGTAGCGGTCTGTAGGTAGTCCCCTTGAATAAAACAAGGATATAAACAGTGTTATAAAGACAAACTACTGATAACGTGTTAGTCGCTCACGTTTGGCAGGGTTTACATTTGTTTATCTTATTGTTTTTAAAAAGAATGGGCCAAGAGAAAACTATCAAAAGGAGAAAAGTTTAAACGTCTTTGGAACCTTACGCTGAAATGATTTTTGACACGACAAAACAACAGCTAAGGTTTGATGAGACTCCCTGACCCATATTTGGATATAGAGATGGCAAAAGTCATTACCAAGGTGTGAACCTGCTGAATCTCTCCTTCGCTTTGTATGTGTGTGTGCATGTGTGTGTATGTGTGTGTGTGTGTGTGTGTGTGTGTGTGTGTGTGTGTGTGTGCACATGCATGTGTTAATGGAGAGAGAGAATATCTAGCAACTTCAACTGTTTTTTTTATGCCTGTTAAACACAGAAACATACTATAATGCTAAGCAACAGAACCCTGTAGTAGTCAACAAAAACCTTTAACCATAGTCAAATCCTAAAATTCAAAGATTGACATGCACATGAAGTTGGAGCTTCTCATATGTGCTCTTACTTTGAAAAGGCATTTTCCGGTCACACAATATGAAAAACGGGTATTCTTCAGTTTAGTTCTTGTTCTTAAAGTCTTGAAAAGGAAACCAAATGGGTTTTTTCATCCCTTTTTGACCCTGATAAAGGAAAAAGTTCTGAATTTCAATTTTCATGATTGAATCTTAAAATGAAGATCATATAACCACTTGTTTTTTGTTTGTCAATATCCCTTACTGAGTGTAAATTCCAAACACCAAAGCATAAAAAGGCCAAAGTTGTTTGTGTAGAAACTATTTGTGCAGACAGGAAGTCCTCATCAGATAAAGATCTGCAGCACTTCCTGCAGCAGGTGAAGTACCTGTTGGTGTAGCCAGTGACAGGGTTCCATCTCTGGTTCTCGTAGATGTAAACACTCTTGACGTCCACCTGTGTGTAAATGTTATCTGTGCTGCTGGCCAGGCCCTGGAAGAACCCCCCTCCATACCCCCCCGTGTAGACCCAGGCAGTGTGGTCGTAGCCGATCCCCCACACGATGCCAACACTGTTACACTCAATCATACGGAGGTGACCCCCCACCTGCCGCCAGAACCTGAACCAGAGGAAAAGAGCTTCATGAATATCAGACCATAGAGAACAAAAAGATCAATCACAATCATGTAAAGAGAGATATGAACTTTTTGGTGTTTTGTGATTAGCTGGTCATTCTTACATCTGGTCACAGGGTGTGGGGTAAGGTGTGGCCTCCAGAGCAGGAGAGGGCTCACTGACAAATATGTCCCCTTTACAGGTGATGGACCAGATGGCCTGTTTGGAGGGGGGGCCCTGGATCCCTCTGGAGTCACAGCACGACACACTCAACAGAGCCAGCTTTAGAGAACAGCAGAGAGGGGGAGTCAGTGTTAGAGACGTGATTACACCGCGTGGAAAGAAGGAACTGGAAGCAAATGAAAGAAATGTGTTCATTCCCTAATTTGGCAATTTTCACATTAGATGAAAATGCAGTTTTACTTCAATGCCATCTGAGTTTCTGGGAGTTAATGCAGCACAGACTCACCCAGTCGTGCATCTCCAGCTCTGTGGCTGCAGCCACTCTGATTGGCCACCTCTGTTTGGTCCGCTCAGGAGTGTAGATGGCAAAAGTGTGTTTTTGGTCATTTAGAACAGGGACCAGGATGGTGACCTCGTTGATGAATGCATGCAGGTACTGAAAAGAGAAGAGGAGGAAGAAAAAAGAGGAGGAAAGCAGAAGAGAGCGTGGAAGTGAAACAGCAGCAATGATTCATTTAATGACTCATTTTATTGCTGAGGTATCCTTGGCTCAATGTCCCTGAATTATGAAAACAAGACGACCAAATAAACCCTTATCTTTGTTTGACAAACACAAACACTCTACCTTCTTCTCCTCGTAGAAGTTGTAATAAATGAAGAGGATGCCGTCTTTGTGCCCCTCTGGTCCTGAGAACTGCTCCAGGGCAAAGTGGACATCAACCCACTTGTGAGGTTTCCAGTCCCTCCACCACTGCATCGTTCCCTTCTTCACCCACACAGACTGCAGACAGGAGCACAACAGTTTATTTATTCAACACGCAAAAGAGTAGAAACACACCTCACAACACAAAGAGAGAGAATTAGTAACATCTCACAGATGGCCTAAAGCAGGGGCCCCCAAACCATTTTCTTTGAGGGCCACATGACTATTATTATTGTATTATTGTGGAAATGAATTTTATAGAAAAAAGTTTCTTGTGTTGAGACCGTCTTCCTATCCCATTTGCAGGTTATTTTTTAATTTTTGCAAGCAACTCAGACCTCATTTTTGTCTGTAACCTCTTTACCTCCACCATGAAGCATCTTGAAGTTAATGATGCTCAAAAATTGGCTATTAAAAAAAGAAAAGAAAAGAAACTATTTCAGCTGCATTTATCCTAATGTTGACTTTAGACACAGTTATAAGCTCTAAAACGTAGAATGGTATACAGGCCTGAATTCAGTGGATGCTAAGGGGTTAAAAAATTGAAATAAGACATTTTTATGAACTGGTGTGGTGAATGTGGCTCAAATCAAGAAAAATAAGACAAATTTTACTTAAGATAAGCCATAATGACTTGCGTACATTTCAGTTTTTGCAATGCAGCTAAGGAACATAACTATTCAGACTCTTAAAGGCCTTCAGTGTTTGTTTTTTTTTTATTTAATTTTTGTTTTCAAAATGTGGTTTTGGAGTTTTTCTGGGGGCCATATCTGGCCTGTGGGCTGTAGTTTGGGGACCCCTGTCCTAAAAAGTAAATTCAAAACCTTTACTTTGATTAAGTGACTCTACCTGTTCTATGGCTTGTTCATAATGTCTGAAGTTATCCATCTCTCTCCTCGTCCTCTCATTGAGCTGCTCAAAGATTTGTTTCTTCCAGGCTGCCGTCTGGGCTGGAGTGACGGACAGACTCATGGAGTGAATGGACTGGACCAGAGCTGAGAAAAACAGGGAGAAACAGAGAGAATCAGAGAGGAAAAATCAACCACTGAAGCATCCAGGAAGCACTGAGCTCCATCTCAAGAAGTCGATCTTAAGTATGACAGTGAACTCACAGGAAGTGTTGGTGGAGCAGTTGAACCAGTTGAGTTGGGTGTGACTGTCCACAGAGCACCCTCCTCCACTGACCCACGCCCACAGAGGGTGCTCATCGGCCCCGTACGGGTCCTCCATAGCCAGAGTGTAAGTGGCTACTGATGACAGGCTGTTAGTGTCGGCTGAATCCAGCACCGCCCCCGTCTGAGCCTGCTGCCCCTGCGCCTCCTCCAGATCCACGTTACTCCACTGTGGGTCCAGAGGAGCTCCAGACTGAGTGGGGGACAGAACGATCTCCTCACAGGGGGCTTTGACGTCCCCCTCCTCAGTGATGGTCTCCTCTTCCAGGACAGCTGGGGCGGCCTCTCTGGAGCTCTTTCCTGGTTCGCGGTCAGACACGAGTTCAGAGATGAAGCTGTCGCTGGTGACTTTGGGGATGCGGGGTTTGGGGGTCTCTGTGGGCTGGTCTGTGGAGGCTTCGGCAAAGGATTCTGGGCAGGGGGGCGGGACAAGGCAGTTGGCTCCATCTGTGGATGCTTTGTCTGTGTCTGATTCCACATCGCTGGCTGCTGACTGAGCCTGGACCTCACCACAGAAATAGCATCCGGCACTGAAGAAGAAGAGAAAGAGGGTTTATCTCAGTTAGTTCCTCAGCAGATATTTGAGGATTAATCGTGTGGTGACATGATGTTCTGCCATGGAATATGTGCTGCTGATGGTTTCCTTTAATGAGCAAAGATCTGAGAAGCTTGAATGATTTTTACGACACATCTTCTGAGCTGATTGCTTCATGCCAGTCTGTGGCTGAGCTCACATAAAACAGCTGTTATGTTGTAATAATATGATACTGAGGTTTGTTTTCACAGGCATTCTTCACATCAAGTACAAGACTTCAACTAATCCTTTCTGTTAATCTCTAGCTAAATGCTTTATGTCTCTTACCAGATAAAGTACAAGGATCAAAGTGTTTCATTTTATTATAAGCCGGATAATCTTTCCTCAAGCTTGGTTTCTGTTACTATTAGTCATTTTTACTGAATCATGCCTGAGAAGTTTTTTTTTTTTAGGTAAGATGAAAAGGTAACGCTCCTGCTCCTTTGATAAAAGCAGCTTCTAAAGTGTCCAATTAGTAGATAAGGAGAGTCCATGCCATTAGTGTCCACTTCAGGACTTTGAAAGAAGCAGCCTCGTTGTGGACTCTGCCACTTTAAGGCATATTTTCTACCAATAAATCACTCCTACTGCTAACACTACACCCCAAATTACACATATCCTAACCCAGCATCCTGTTTTTAATGGAGGCTTGATTATACAGAGCTTTGTGTGTCTATATGTGTTGTCAAAGACTTCTCCACCTCTGCAGGCTGCTCCCGCTCGCACTGGAGTGTGACCTGTCTCCATCTCTGGGAACATTAATGGCCTTCCAGGTTTTCCCGCTCAGTTCACTTGAGGTCACACCTTGTCTGAAGTACACGGCTCTATCCTCCAAGTTGATCGCAAACACCTGTAGGAACGAGAGGAGATGACTTCATATGATATGTCTTGAAATGACTTTTGCAAAATATGAAGTCACGTGGCTGAACGCCCACCTGATCATTGAGTCCCACGTTGATCATGATCATCTCTCCCACCATGCTGATCCAGCCTGAGCCACAGGGATTGTGGGAGTTAACGCCACGTCTGAACCAAACCTGACAAAGCAGGAGAGAGAGGAGTTAACATCTGCCTGTGAAAAGATTTTCAAAAATTTAATTTAAGAGGAACTTTTCAATACAGGTAGTAAAGTGCGTCATATTAAACTGTAAAACAAATAAGTGAAGCAACAATAACAGGATTCTGAATCAACACTATCACAATGGCCCCTCTTTAAACTAAATTAAAGTGACTGTGATGACATGACTCTTGATAGTATCTGTTTTAAAAAATAAATAGAGAGCAGACCTTCTTTTAACTCTACTTTACTTTGTTCAAAACAACTTTTTACTAGACACAATGTGGCGAGGTAATGGATTTATCAACATTTATGTAGCACTGTTGCTTGAAATGAGACAACAAGCAAAATTTGTGAGTTTGTGGCGTAGTTTAGTAACCAACCAGTTGTTATTTAGCCCTACTCACAGCCTGGTGCTCTAAGACGTTCCTGTGACATTAGTGAATCCTGATTATGTCCTACCAGTGCTCATCTACCAACTCCAACCTCACCAAGCAAAGCAAACGTAACCTGGCTCTTCGATTTATTGATGGACTCTCAGGTTTGAACAGATCACTGCAGATTGGGTTTTACTTCTTTTGACTTGTTTTCAGGCTTTCATCTATCAAAGTGTATATTCACACATCAGATTTCTCTTACTTTGTTATCCTTAGTCAAAGCCCAAACGACATTGACTCCCACAGCTACATGAATGGCTCCAACGTCCGGACTGGGAGAATCCACCAGCGCCCAGGAAGTGCCTGACAGGAGATAAATCATCATTTTCAGTACAGGAAACACAAACATTGGAGGGCTGTTACCATCACAGAGCAGCTCAGCTCTACCTTTGGGACAGTCTCTGCCAATGCCCTCTCTGACAATGAGCTGCCCCTCCCACAACACCGCCCACACCAGATCACCCGGGCCACAGCTGATCTGCACCACCTCCCCAGGGAGAAGGACCTCCTCCCATGAGGAGCCTTCAGGGTTGTGGTGGTAGATTCCTTCTCTGAACCACACCTGGAGAAGGAGAAGGAGCAAGAGAGAATGAATCAGAGAGTCTGACATCTCACAAATCATCAACACAGGAGAAGAGAAAGTGGGTGTGGTTTGTGTCTCAGTGAGTGTATCTCTTTGTGGTACCTTTCCCTGCAGGGACACGGCCCACAGTGACAGGCGTCCTCTGGGCTCCTCGCTGATCTCCCAACCTCCACAGCTGATGTCACTGAAGGGATCAGGTAGAGACGTCTGCTGTGAGGGGATCTGGAGAAAGGAGGGTGTGATGAAACTGAAAACACACACACATATGATTCACACACAGAACAGCACCTACCTTCGCCCAGGTGTCCATGGCTTTGTACCTCCTGTAGCGCAGCCATCGCCTTCGACGGACACAGGAGTTCCACTTCTTGTCTTTGGTGTACGTAGCAGGAAAGTCTATGGCGTAGCTCCACCCCTGCAAATACAGACGCCTCAGTTATGAAGGGAAAACAGGATGAGGAGGAGACTCATGATGAAGTGCAGAAATAATGTGCACTCACTCCTTTCTCTGTGGGTTCTCCCTCAAAGTTTTCATCCACGTACCAGTCGCCTTCCCACTCCCAGCTGCTGGAGGGGAGCAGGAAGCTGTCCAGTGTCTGATGCTGCAAACCTGAGACATCACTCCACTGCCAGCGGTCACTGGGCAACAAGCGCTCTGAGAAACCATCAACAGGGTTCCATCTCTGACACACACACACACACACAGAACAACAGAACATGTGAGTTTCAGATGTTTTTTCCTGGCTTGGCTTAAAATCGGGTTCAAACACCAACGGAGTGTACTAAATTGAGAAACAGAGGAAATGAGAGTTTGCTTTATAAGGATGTTGCACACTCTCTGTCATGCACGTTACACAAGTCTTTGGAAAACCCCGTACTTATTTGTTTTGGATATCTTCAGCCAAAAAAGTGAAGATAAGGAAAACTAAACCTATGGAAGAGTATTAGAGCCAATGAAAAAAAAATTAAGGTTGAATACATTTTTTTATGCAGTTAATTCCAAAAAAAAAAAAAAGTCTGGATTCTGAGAAAAAAAGCCAGAATCCCACGATTTTTTGGCAGATTTCTGTACTTTGTTTGACAGTCAGAGTGTCTGAGTTGCATGTGCGTATTGCATGTGCATCTCTGTTTGTGGAGTAAAAGTGTGGAATAAACTACATGAAGACATAAAAAGGTGTGGCACTTTAAAATATTTCAAAAGTAACTACAAACGAACACTCTTGGTCAGCTATGAAGAACTGGACAGCTAATGTTACAGTTTTTTGTTTTGTTTTTCCTTTTTTTAAGAATTTTATTCAGTTAACCTTGTAATAATCAGGGCTCTGTTTTATGTCAGAGGTAAATGTTTTAATCTTTTACGATTGAATGGATTCATGGATTATGCATGTTCTTATGGATTTTTAAATTATGACAGTGTAAGGGGGGGCTGAACTTGATAAGCTTTACTTTCTTCAGCCTCTACTCAGACTTTATCATAGGGTGCTATTTTTCTTTTTCTGTGGCTGGCTGTTTTTAATGCTTGTGCTTGTTTGAGACGAATAATCAAATCAAATACATGAAAATAAATTTATTGGACCTTCACATTTTTTCAGTGGCCCTAGTTCTCTTCTGTATGAATCATCTATGAGTAAAGAAAAAAAATATTAGAAATGTTTGTCATACACACACCTGGTTCTCGTAGGTCTCCTCCTGGTAGCGCACCGGTAGGTCAGAGGCGTGGACGTTCAGGTAGATGCTGTTGTCACAGCCGATGCCCCAGCAGCACTGCTGAGCCGCCGTCGCCCGTTTGAACTCCATCTGGGCATCTCGACACTGCTCCCACTGCTGCCCCGCCGTGGACAGGCTGTAGACTCGACCGTAGACGTCCACCGCCCATAGCAGGGAGACGGGCATGGCTGCTGAGGAACCTGGGGCACAAGAGGAAGAGAGTGATGGAGACCATGAAATTAAAGGAGAGATATATTATTGTCCACTGAAATTTTCAAGAAACCCATATAAGACACTTTGACTCACAAGTTTTTACATCTGTTTAACATCAACTACTTTCACCTCATGTCACCAAGTAAGGGTAAATATTACTCCTAGTAGGGCAACGGGACATTGGGAAAAAATATATTGCAATATTTTTGTTTTGCATGGTTCATACTGTGATGTTCTTTTTAAATTTACTGCTTCACTCTGTTCAGCTGAATTCTCCCCGACTCTCCCTGAAATGATGATAACAGACTCAGACAAAGTTAAACACACAAATTTGAAGGCTCCTGCCTTAATTAACAATAATGATAAAAATAATACTAATCGTAATTATACATCTTAACCCCGAAAGTGTTAAACAAAGCACCTTAGGTAGGTGAGATGACAGAAAACTGAGGAGGTGAAATAACTGTGTGAGCTGTTGCATGTAATGAGGTCAAATATATAAATGGATGCTCATTCAGATGTATTAGTAATGTGATTGGGTGTCGACAGGCTATAGTAGCTTAATTGAAATGCTCAGATAAATTGCGATAAATTATGTAGCTTGTAATACGAATATTGTGCAGGTGCATATCACAATGATGACACTAACACAATACATTGTCCATTCCTAATTTCTACACTGCAAAAAGTCAGCCTTCAAAGACGAGACTGAAATACACAATATTTCACTTGGATAAGCACAATTATGCAGCAGCAGAAAAAGAAAGTTAGACTTGTCGAGATTTTCTAAAACAAGGAAAAATATCTTACCTCAATAAACCCAGAAATACCTTAAAATTAGTTTATTCTCATTATTAACAAGTGCATTTTTCTTGACATTAATAAAAAATGAGACGTATTTTCTCAATATGTTGAAAAATATTCTTACATTATCTTGACATAACGACACACTGGAAAGAAACCCACTATAAAAACTATGTAAAAAAAAAAAAAAAAAAAAGATATCTTGTTTGTAATAAGCAAACAATCTGTTGAGGAAACAGGTAAAAACTCTCATGTTAAGAAATCTTAAAATAAGACATTAGATTTAAGCTTTGCTGGATGAGAGAGACCTTGAAAAAAGCTGGGAAAACTCACTGAGACATACTTTCTTGGACAAGGAGTTTTTTTCCTCATAATGTGCTGTGGTTTTGCTTGTTTGCTTGTTTGTTTGATGGTGGATTTTAATCTCTTTTAACCCATAGATGTCTTTGAGAATTTTGAAAAGCGCTGCAACAAAAATGTATCATTATTTTTATTGTTGTTATTATGACAAGCTTATAATGAGCTACATGTTTAAAGCTTTGTTTTCTTAATTAAAGCTGAGTCTATTTCTTGAAATAGGATGATGTATCTAACAAATTACTCAGTAGCTTCAAAACTTTTAAGTTAAAACAGCTTGTTTCACATGAGAAATGAAACAAATCAAAACATTATTCGGATGGTTTCACTTAACAAGATATGCAAAATCATCAATCAAGAAACAAGTTCTAATATCTGATTGAAATGCTTCTCCTCAGATAACTGCGTCTTATATTAAGTGTGATGAGATATTTTTAGAATAAATTAGAAGAATATGCTCGTTAAGATTTTGAGTTTTTGCAGTGTAGTGACATAGCAGTAAAACATTCAGGCTCACACTGAAATAATGTTTACAAAATTAACCAGGTTATGGGAGTTTGCCTTCAGATTTTGGTGTTGCATGCATTGTTACACATAAAAATAGAGTGTTTTCATTTCAGTCGAAATATATGAGTGAGTGTAAGTGTGTTTGTTTGACCTGAACATACAGAACAGAGACATAAACCTCACAAAATTAGCTTATAAACCCACTTACAGCAGCTCTGTTGACTTGAGTTGAGGTGACCCTGATCCGTTTGTTTACACCGACTGTATGCTCTTATTGATCCATAGCTTTCTGCCTCCTGAACCATGCCACACAACTACTTTAACCAACACTGCAAATATGACATTACTGTAATAAAACAGTCAATGTAAGGGTTGCTAAAAGCTTGTTGTGAGCGGTCTCCATTTCACAGCACAGGTTTGCCCACAGGGATGCAGATGCTAATAGGCGTATCCTCAACTACAACACTGTACGTGGAGCTCGTGTTTGAAGAAATATAAACGTTAATGTGAATTTAAAAAAAAGCTGAAATACTGAACAAGGGTGACAAGACTCTGAGGACATTAAAATGAATGAGCCACGTTAGTTTGTGTCTGTTTTTCATCACTGTTTACAGCTATATTTAGCACACTGCAAAGAGGCTAGAGATTAGCCTTAATGGATAATTTAATGCACGTGCGTATGAGGAGTGTCGCGTGTAATAAGTTCACTAATGCTGGAAATAAATGTAGAGTTACAGTAGTGCCAGTCTCACACGACAATACCCAGCTTGTGTTTTGGTGCAGGCTTACAGGCTTAGCTCTCTACAAATAGCAGGTGAATAGAGTTGAAACACACCGACCTGGAGCCTCCTCTCATGCAGCGTCGACAAACAGCGCAGGAGGGACGTTAACGTTCTTCATTCACCTCCTTCATATGAATGAGCAGCTGCTGGATCATGACGGGCACAGGTGAGGATCAGGTGAGGATGGTACGGGTGCCCATAGGATGCCCCTCACTGACACTCACGTCATTATTTCTCTCAACGTGATACCGGAAGCGCCGGCGTTCCTTTGTTCCTATTGGCTGGTTCCGCTGCGGCAGGTGTTTGTAGCGGCAGGCCTCCAGCAGAGGGCGCTGTTGGATAAATATAATCTGCATAAGCTTTTTTTTTTTTTTTTTAATTTTTTTTATTTATTTATTTATTCAAGTACATTTTTTTAAATTTTATTTCAGGTTTTTTTGTGTTTTATTTTATTTTATTTTTTGAACATTGTTGTTCATGTACAATATAAATGTAAAAGTAACAGATCAGTCAAAGTGCAGAATTATTAAAGAAAACTAGTACCACATTTTGAAAAACGTAAACAAAACAAGGTGTCTCAAGGTGCATTTATTTCGGTTTGGGCTTGATATAGAAAAAAAAAATCTGCATTAACTAAAGGTGGGTGTTCAACAGACTGATAAATCATTGGTTAAAGAGTGATTTCAAGGTCATGCCAGGACTTTATCAGTGATGTTGAAATAGTCAAACCTTCACATTTTCCTGTTCATAAAACCTCATTTGAAATCAGTTTATCAATGTCAAAAGTGCTCATCTCAAATGCCTTTTCTCAGTATCAAGTAGTTACTTGAAAATAAGTTTGTGAAAAAGTTTGAGCTGGATTTTGGAATTGATGCAAGACCATGATGAGGATTTTGCTATTATCTTTGTTTTTAAAAACCAAGTCAAAAGATTTCATAACCTTGATGTTGAATAAACCATCAGTGTTTATCTATAAAGTGCCAAATCATACAAATGACTCATGACACTTTCCAAAAACATTAACAGGTCTACACCTGCTGATGAAATTTTATTTTATTTAGCGAGACCCAGTATCAAGATAATATAAGAAGACTGTCTCAGAGGGAAATAGACGCAGAAAGACACAGACGCTGAGGGAGACAAGAGGGACAGACTGAAAGACAGAAACACAGAGGGAAACAGACAGAGAGACACAGACTGAGAGACACTGACACAGGGGGACACATACACAGACAGAGAGGAACAGACACAGAGAGATACAGACAGTTGGATGCAGACACAAAGGGAAACAGACACAGAGAGACACAGACACAGACTAGAAGGACACAGACACAGACCTAGAAGGACAGACAGAGAAAAGCAGACACAGGCAGACCCAGAAGGATAGAAACATGGAGGGAAACAGACATAGACACAGGTACAGACAGACTGACACTGAGAAAGCATCAGTGAGGCTGTTAAAGCTGTAGCAGCTGGAGTCAGGTAGGTCCACGTTGGCTGTCAGTCCACAGCAACAATCCAAATAAACCTACGAAACAAGCTCAGAGACTTCCAGAGAGATATTCCCCCCAACAGTCTAAACCTAGTGTAGCATAACGTAGAGCTGGTTCAGACCTGATCTAACTCTAACTATAAGCTTCATCAAAAAAGAAAGTTTTAAGTCTACTCCTAAAAATGGAGAGGGTGTCTTCCCCCTGGACCTCAACCGGTAAATGATTCCAAAGAAAAGGAGCCTGATCTCTAAAGGCTCGACCTCCCATACTACTTTTAGAGACCATAGGTATGACAAGCAGGTCTGCCTGCTGAGAGCACAGTGATCTAGACAGATAATACGCAGTTAGGAGCTGATGGTCTATTGCCATTTAGAGCTTTGAAAGAATAATTTTAAATCATATTTTAGATGAGCAAATTAGCCAGTCACACTTAGACTGGAGAGATGTGCTCTTTCCCCCTGGTTCCAGTCAGTACCCTAGCTGAAGAGTCATAATAGCTTTGCTACAACAGCGTGTTGGCATATCTTCATATTTTCATTTGCAGTTTGACACATTTTGGTCACACTTAGTCCCCCTCTAGTTTGAAAAAATTGTTTTTGGTACTTTAAGACTATAATTTGACCACCCACATACCTAAGACCAGTCTCTATGTTGGATTTATCTCAATATAGAAGCTTCATGACTATATCAAAATAGTGACATCTCGCATATGTACAAACAGAAGAAACCAGGAAACACAAAGTGTATATGCCGACTCATACTTTACTTTGTTTTATTGAGAAAAAGAGACTACACTGGTCAACACAGTGGCAGAGTACTCTGTAGAAAGCAGGTTAACTATTTCTGTATGATGGGTTTATTACATACTTAACATCAGTGGGTCTTTGAGGATCAATACACAGTTCAATCTTTTCCTTATCAAACATTTATATTCTGTAAAGCAAAAAAATATGGCAAAGAAAAAGTTCATTTTCCTCACAAAACAGTTAATACTTAAGATTTCAAACAATGACCCACGTAATGCATACGCTGCAAAATGGCTACCAATGGAGTACGTTTCTATGTTGCATAAACTGTCAGAGTCTACATGAAACAGTGAAACCATGAGGAGTGAAAATATTCCCTTCATCAAAAGGTCATTCTGCTCATTTCAAATAGATACCAGCAGTCAAATCAGAAGCAGCAGAAGAGGGATCATGAACACAGTGTCTCTTCTGTTTAAAAAGGGCACCATCACAGAATGGACTCCTGTTTACACATCTTATTTAAATATCTCAAACAAATTTACTCTATATTCATATATATAAATAGCCTTCTCATTTTAAACAGTGACAAACTGTTTTGCCTTTCACTCACACCTTTATTCCCAACACATCACTCTCCCGTCATTCTCACAACTCTTTTTTTTTAATATCATATTGCCTCTGAAAAAGAAACACAACAATTATTCATAAAAAATAGAAAAAAAACATGTTTTTTTATTTTGGCAAGTCAGGAAGACAGCCTGGGCGCTTGTCTGTTTCATCAGTATCATGTCGCTATAATTTACATTCAAACACAGAAGCAACTACAGCTCAAAAGAAGCCGGAAAAGACTTTATGAGAGTGTCTGAGTATCTTTCTGCTGCTATTTTGAAGAAGCAGTTCACCCCAAATTGAAAATGTATGTTCTAGTTAGCATAGCATTAAAAATAAAACATCAACCCTGGAATGGAGGAACTATTATTCTTCTTTTTAGCTGGGCACGACTGTGATACACCAGATGCGTCTGCGGTCTGGCTCCGTTCAGTTGCTTGTTGACTGTGTTCGTTTTCAGTCTGGCGAGTCACATGACTGACAGACAGATGAAGACACCAGAGCGAGGAGTTCCCTCTATTAATAAGCCTTTTCTAATTCATGTTGGGCTGTAAAATCTTAAACTTGTTAACACCTGGTCTGGCTCAGCTTAGTATGCTGGTTTGTTATTGTAGTCAAGATAAATACGACTGAATTTTGACACTTTATATGATTTTGTAAGTCGCAGGCTCTTTTAGGTAACTTCCAGGCCTATTTCCTGTCCCACTCAATCTTCCCTATGCTAAACTGATGCGTCACACACATCCTGTGAAAATAGAATTGCTGCTAAAAGAACCCCATTAAGTCCAATCTCCTTGGCTCTGGTATCTTACTATCCCTGAAAAAACAACACAAGAATGACACCTGTCAATCATCATAAAACGTAACTTAAAATCCATTTTTAATGTTTACTGACTAATGAAAAAACAACTTCTCAGGAAAAAGAGGTGTAATAACTTTCAAAAGTTTTACCACCACCTATATAGAATGCATGGGGGGGAGGGGGGGGGCAGCGTTTTTGACCTATACTGCAGCCAGTCACCAGGGGGAGCCGTTTTTGTGGAGACCTCAGTTTGAGCCGAGTGTCATTGCGTCCACTGATTTTACAGTCTAAGTTTGCAACACAGATCCAGTGTGAGTTGACCAAGCGTCAACCTCCGGTCTGAAAATATGAGATGATGCAAAAGTGCTTCAACCTGTTGATTGTCAAGTGTCTGCTTGAGGCTGACTCTGGAAGTAACAGAAGTCACATTCACCAAGCCAAAAAAAACGGGAGAAATTAAGTTGTTAAGAGTCCGGTACAAAAAATGACTCCCATCTGGATCGCTAACCTGGCGAAAGGCAGCCACTGTACAGGGAGGAGAATATTTTTCTGACTTGGCAGTTTTGGAGGTATCAAGATTGCGAGTTCAGCCAATCAGAGGCACAGCTCAGATCATGTGACTGAGGCGCCCCATAGCTGTTTTTATGGAGACTCGTCACCTGTCCTATTTCCAACATGGTCGGTGTCGTCGATTTGTTTCAAAACTCTGTTTCAGAAACAGACGGGTGACGTCGCCGAGACTACGTTTATTTATTTTACAGTCTATGGAGTTGACACAATGACTTGAATGGCAACCGATCTGATCTGGTGCTTTGACAGAGCGGAGCTGGACCACAGACAAATCCAATGTAATCCAGCCCTAAAGAAGAAAATGCAGGTAGTCATCAGACTTTGGATTTCCTCAACTTTAAATTAGATCTTGTTCACAGTCAGGATTGTGATTTCCCGTTTAACACCCATTTTCTTTAACTAGATAATATGGTCGTTTTTCCATCGCAGGGCCAATTATTCATGATTGGATTTCTACCTGGATGGATTTACCAACAATAATGCCTCTGTTTCTTAAAATTAACCGTAGTGATTACTTCAACTCTCAATGTTAAAATAATGTTGGGTATCAGGGTATAAAACATGCCAATCAAGCATTTCAAACAGTCACCACTTTTGTTAAAAGCCCTTCACTGCAGAAACACGACATGGCTTATATTAGAAAGGAACATTTTACTTTCAGATATTAAGGAAAGTCTGAATTTTCATTTTGGGGTGATTCATTATGCTCAGACACTTACTGCAACACAAAAATCTTAGTTCCAGAATTTCTCTTTCTCCACCTGTTGATGAGTGATTTCCTTATTGTGGTGATAGTAAAAACACTTGTGTGGAGAGAGAGTGGATCTGTGCACTGGAGCAGACTGGTACTGAGAGAGACGAGCAAGCAGGCTGGTGAGATGTCAGGTTGGGCTGATATTCTTTGTCACAGGGCTCCAATGTTTATGACTCCCCTGAAGGCATGGCAGCGGTGAAAATCCTTCCCCTCGCTTTTTTAAATGGCTGGAGCCGATCTGTCATTCGTGACGGTGGGTCTCAGCTTAACTGTTGCGAACGGATTTCCTCCCCTGTAGACAGAAATGGAAAAAATAAATCATTGTCTGGTCAGTAAACAAGCTTATATTGGAAAAGTTGGTGAGTTTTGTGTTAGCAGTGTTAGAACACTCACCCCAGGAAGGGAGCCTTTGCATTCCCATTGACTAGAGACACCTGTTACCAAAAACACACAAGAAGAAGAGACTCTTTATGCCACTAACAGAAAGATATTATTCAACACACGACACCAGAATCACCAGAAATCCACACCCTCCCTCCAGCTGTGGAGTAAGTCAGCATTACCAGACTGGTTTGATCAGATTTCCCATCAGCACTTGTCTGCCCCCCCCTCCCTCCCTCCTTCCTAATCAGCGCCACAGTTCAGCTTCAACCTGGAAGCTCAGCCTGTCAGGAATCTAGACAATCTAGAAAGGCTGGTGAGAGGAACACTCCTCTTTTTCTCTCACCTGAGGATGACAATAATCTTATCGCCTTTACAGAGCCAAGTGGGCATGAGGACGATAAAGTTAAAGAACATAAACCTGAGTTATGAGCCCTGGGGGGGCCACTGCAGCACAAAGTTACTTTGATACTTGAGCAAAAACTGTCTCCGAGCTGTGTCAGAGGAATCCAGCTTTTCAGTTAGGTTTTTCTGAACAAAAAAAAATGTTGATTCTATCATTTGAGTGTAATGTTTGCACATCAAGAGCTGATAAATAGGTCAAACTCAAACCTTTCTTTTTTTCTTTGGTCGACTAAGGTTTTCATTTCCTGGTTTCATTCCTTGCTTTGTTTAAAACTGCGCTCATCAAACTCTTACTGTATTTATAAACTTGATGACCTAAACATAAAAATGACACCTTCAAAGATGAAGCATTTCCTTCAGGTTTTATCACAGACTGTACATGATATACATTAATATCTTGATATAACTCAGTGATGTCTCTCAGTGTTTCCTGGAGCAGCCTTGGGATGTCAGAAATACTCATTTTAATCAAACTTAGAACGATCTAGACGCGGTGACAGAGCAGAGCTGAGGGGAGACTTCAGCCTCCTGGCGATCAGCTACAAAGTGCACACCTGTCAGTCAACCTACTCCACCCCTAATTATCCAATTACCAGGACAACTATTTAGTAACACTTAAAAGAGCAGATGCAGCGACTTGGATAGTTATACTCTATCTCCCAAATATATGAACAAATCATGTAAAAGTTAATTCATATGATAAATAAGGGATAAACATGACTTTAATTTTTGCTCTAGGCTGAAGACATGTTTAATTTGATGGTTTGAATTCACGTGTAAACATGGGTGCGAAAAGGATCTCCTTGTCTATTAAGACTATTCAATTTTTCCTTGTGCCATTTATTGTTCCATTTCTGTTTTATTTTGTCACATTTTGGTTGATTCTTTTTTTATATGAGATATTTTATTTATGTTTAATTAAAGTTTATCTATTTTTTTTAAAGTTGACTTAACTTTCAATTCTAATTTTGTTTTTTACTTTTGTTAAGTTTCATTTCATGATTTTTTTTAAACATTGCATTTTAAATTCCTAATTTTTTTCTGTTTTACTTTGTCAAATTTTAATTTTCTGTTTTATTTTGCTTCATTTAATTACACTACAATATTCTCTTATGTTGGTTTATTTAGTTTTTGTTACATTTAAGTTTGCTTTTTCAGTTCAATTTAAGTTTCTTCTGTTTATTTTTGTCAAATATACTTTACTGTTTTTGAATTTTTTTTTGAATTTTACAGTTTTTTTTTGTAATAATAATTCATTGCATTTTATCATATTTCTCTTTAACAAACACTTTTTTTAAATGTTGGAGGTTGATTGCAACAGCATCCACATACTTTCAAACTCAAGTCTGTCTTCTTAAGGAAAATAGCTAGTTATTGCTTTGCATTATGGGATGGCACCTGGAGTGAACGATCTGAATTTGAGGGGGGCTTATGGGGCCATTATTTCTCACTTCTTTAGAAATCCTGGCAATTCTCCCAAACCAGTTGACTCACTTCATCTTTCCTCTCAGACAAGCTAAACAACAAACATAAAGACTTTATTTCAGGGCTCTGTTAACAAATAAAGCACTTGTATGAAGTAGAAAACTACTCATAAAATCTACTCTAGTTTGTTTCATTACAGCCTGTCCAATGTGTGAGCTCAAGAAGAAGCACAACAAGTGCCTGAAATGCTGCCTCAGAGGCAGAAATCAGAGAACAAAAGTTCCAAGAGCACAGTGACAAAGTCCACCTTCACCCTTCAGTAAAACAAAGCTGAGAGCAGAGTCAGCCCTCTGCCTCCCTTTGAAAACCCACAAAGACTTAGTGTTTGTAAGAGGAGTTATTGAAGTTTTTGTCCACGCTGAGCTGAATCAACAACATCTTATTTCACCAGAATACCAGATGAGGAAAATAATCAGTTAAAAGCACTGAGCTTTTTATTGTCTGGCGCTGAAGGTGTATTCCTTATTGTGTTTTATTTCATGGTGAAACTCTGAGGCAGCAGATCCAGAGGACACTGGGTACAGACAGCAGGAGGAAGGTGATGAGGAGGGGGGAGAAAGGAGCGTGCCCGGGCTTGCCTCCTGGCTGGGCAGCTACTAGTTCATTCTTAATCAGCTGACACGGTGCAGGATATTAAACTGTTCCTGTGCCCTCTTGTCCTTTCTGTCTCCCTCTCTAACTCTCTCTTACCCCTCTCTCTCTCTCTATCACCCTGAACATAACCTGTCTGAGTGCATTTTTCAGATAAATTATTAGAGACTGGCTGTTTTATCTTATTCACTTCCCTGTTAAATATTTGGAAAAGAGCTCCAGCTGAACACAACAACTTCCTCCTAGGATGTAATTATTCAGATACACGTAGCATATTTCCTTGAAGAGGGCAGAGGATTAAGGTGTGCTCACTGTTTCAGGGCGTGGAGGTGCTGACGGTGCAGTGAGAAAACGTTGATAAGACATGATTAGTCAGAATAAAAGCTCGACACGTGTGACCTCATTTTGAGGCTTGGCTGTAAAGTCATACTGGACTTATTGCAATTTAAATATCATTATAGGAAACATAAGCTCTTTCCTGGAGCGTGCTGTGGCTCAGCTTATACTCCAGACATCCAGACAGAGAGGTGAGTGGCCTAAAGGCACATCAACACAGCCTGTTTAAAGAGTGACAGAGTCTGTCTCTGGGACAATTTCTGCATCAGACACAAACAAACAAAAAAACTCCTGAGGTAAAGATGTCAACAAGTTAAAAGCTTTGCTTTCATTTCGATGCTATGCAGCTCTGTTAGCAGGTGACATTTCACCTTTTCTCTTTCATCTTTACATTATTTGTCTGCATTTGTTGTCATACAAAGTCACTTGAAAGCTTTTCATCAGGGCAAACAGATTCATCTCCACTGAGAAAACTAGATACTGAAATCTGTAAAGATGATTACTCAGACATTGTGAGTATGTTAATGGACAATCCCCCCCAGACACTTAATGCTTAACAACAATGAAAATAAGTCTGCTTCAGTTGTTAGTCTCTGTACTCCGTCTGTTACTGACCATGTTCTGTGGCGATGGCGATGATGACATCATTGAGTTGTCATCGCTGTAGTCTGGTGGTGGCAGCAGCACAGGCTCATCCTCATCCTGTTCTGGCAGACTGACCTCACTCAGGCTACGCACCGGTGTGCCCAGATCACTGTAAACACACATCAGCTCTAAAACTGAAAAGACTGATGACTATCAGAGCACGTGTGGTGCTACTTACCTATTTGATATGGCAGGCTCAGAGTAAGGTCTGCAGTAAGATGAGGGAAACCAGCCCCGCCTAATGAGAAAGAGAAACATCAAAAAACAGTCTTATTAAACAACATGCAATCTTTTGATTGATTGAATACATACTGTTGCAATAAAGACACAAGGGGTTACTCTAATGTTAGCAGCTTTAATCTACTTTAAAGTGACTGTGAGGAGAATCCATCTGAAGTGAATTGCTTCAGATGGATTCTGAATGAAGTGAATTTTGAAAGTAAAAGTGAAAGTAGATTCATCTTGCTTTTAATTCTACTTTCCTTTGTTCAAGATAACTTTTTACCCAATACAATACAATGACAACAAACAAACTTTGTATGTTTGAACCATAGTTTAGTAGACAGCTACATTTAGCGCAACTAACAGCCTGGTGCCCTGACACACACCATGTAACGTTAGTGAGAGGTGTGTGTCGGGAAATGTCCAAACAGTGCTCATCTACCGGGCAAAGCAAACATAACCTGGCACTTCATTTTAGTGATAGACCCTCAAGTTTGAATGGATCACTGCAGTAAACTGCTGCATGTGGGTTAGACCTTTTTTTCAACACAGCTTAGCCTGTGTTGCAGCCTTTAGCCAATCTGATCCAATCTGACCCAATTGGGAAGCTAGGAATTAGCATATAGAGATAACTTTTTTAACACTGATTATCTTATTTTAAGTGTGGATTATGATCAAGCAAATATCTACATGTGAAACTTTTTCAAGATTTCTTACAGTCCTCACAGTCCCTTTAACAACCCACTCACTATACATTATCCCTTCCACTTAGTTAGCTTTGTTGAAACTTGTTGATTTCTTTCTTGCCAAGTGTTTAAAGAGAAGATCGATACCAAGCTTGCTTTT
This sequence comes from Thalassoma bifasciatum, assembly GCA_008086565.1. Classification (NCBI taxonomy): domain Eukaryota; kingdom Metazoa; phylum Chordata; class Actinopteri; order Labriformes; family Labridae; genus Thalassoma; species Thalassoma bifasciatum. The sequence continues at coordinate 32,462 of RPOG01003238.1, forward strand.
AAACACTCAATGTGAGACAAGCAACATTTGCCTGGCCTTTGTTAGCTGAAGGAAAAGTGAGTCTGGAGGTGTGTATCCACTTTTTTAACTATGTTTAGCCATTGAATGCAAGCATAAGCCTCATAATAAAGCACAGATGCAAAAGGTCGGAATCTGTTTTATTTACTTATCAAGGTCTTTAATTTATTTTTCTGTTAAAGAATGCGTTAGAAAAAGAAAAATATCATAAAAGAACACAAAAGATAGGAAGTTCTCACACAAAGAGAAACTTCAGGGACTTTTTCAAAGTCACATACTGTAGCCACCCACCAAAGCCAACAGAAACTGGTCTAACCCTTGTACAGGGCTCTTTATTGACAGTATTGATCTCAATCCTGCACAGATGTAGTAGAATACATCGAGGCTGGAAAGTCATAATAGATTTTTAGATGATGTGTCTGAGGGTTTTTCAGCCTGGATGAGCTGCTGGATAATCAAATCCTATATCATAAGACAAATTATGCTACATCTATACCCCTGTGAGAGATGCTGCTTTGTACTTTATTCCACTAACGCAGACTGTCGCTGCTACAAGAGGCTGTAATGAAATCTTTTTGTGGGGAAAAATGGTGTTAGATCCCCGCTTTACATCAATACTTAAATCACACATAAGATATGTGACAGCCAGACTTTGTTCACTAAGACTTAGAAGTTGTTGTCAAGTCACGACGAGAAGAAGGATGGCTTATCAGACTGATGGACTGGATTTGTTGCTTGGAAACAGAAAGAAATGTGATTTATAGCAACATGTCCTCCTCTTGAGAAGCCGCTGCCGCCTGCATCAAAATGCTTTCGATTCAAAAAACCACTTAATTACACAAAAACACACACATCGAAGGGATAAAGCTGGTGTTAATTTGTTTCTCAAAGTGGGGGTGTAAATATTTAGACAGCACTTCTGTAAACACGCTGTAATCCTCTCCGCCTGTGTTATGAGCTTTAATTGATCTGGCTGAGAAATGAAGATTAATGTCATCAGCCAAACTCAGAGGAGGGTGTGGATTAGCTGCAGCTTCAGACAAAACTATTGTACTTCCCAGCTTGATCAGAACGAGGCGTAAAAATCCAACAGGTGTGATGTTTGTAAAGATTCATCAGAAGAGAACATTTTCTCTTTCTGTTGTCTGCTGGAGACATGAGGCACAACTGCTGAATGATGATGTGATTTCCCTGTAGCCGCCTTTTGCTTTAATTTATTCCAGTCACTCATCATAGTGTGGCACAGTGAAGAAAAAATAGTTATTTTGATTGGAATATAAGAAGAGAAGATGTGTCTTGTTAGTGAGTGTGTGGTAATGTGCACCTGCAGTTTGCTCATGCATGTGCTTGTTGTTGCAGGGTTGGGCCAGAGCTTTATGAGTGTCGTGTTGAACATACCTCACATGCTCAGTCTTTCTGAGTATGATGCATTAGCAGAGTCAAATATTCACAAACACATAGCAGAAACTCGTAGTGCTAACCTGAGCTATGTGGAAAACGCCTGTGTGTCAGACCTGCTGCATATTTGCTGGAATGAAAGTAGCTTTCCTGTCGTGGGTGTGCCGAAGGTTGAATACAGATTAGACTCCAATCTACAATGTGAGGGAGGGCGATTCAAACTTTGAAAAGAACCAACTTTCAAAAGCCCTATGAGACTTTTAAGAGCTGTAGCTGCACTATCATGAACTTATAGTTCAAGGATAACCCTGTCATGAGTTTAGACTTTTACTGCAATGTCGTTAAACCCAAGAAAACCCCTCATTGTTAAACTCTGTTACAGTATTTTCCAACTCCTAGCAGCAGATTCTTCTCTTTTCAGTGAGGATGATATGAAATGTGTGCATCAATGGTTAGTTAACATTTCCAATCCATTTACAACTTTGAATTACTTTTTAAAGAATAAAAAGGCAGATACAAGCCAAATTTTCAGTTTAAAGAGCAACCAATTTGAAATGCAAACAACCTGCGTATATGCTTATTTTAAATAAACAAGTATATTATAAAAATATGTCAATTCCCTGGAAAGTGTGTGTGAATAAAAACGTGAGTCACCAAGACTATTTGTTGAACCAGGCTATAAATGTGTGTTTATGGCTGCTACATGATGTGGCATCTTAAAATTGGACATGATGGGGAATCTTTGGCTTTTGAAGCAAGCATAAAGTGGGCGCAGGAGGAACTGTGGGTTTTTGTTTTTTTTTGCTTATGCTTGTGCTGGACTCAATTGCAGCACAACTAAAACCTTTTATTTTGTACTTAAGTCCGGCCTCTGACCAGTAATCATGGTATTAGATTTTGATGGCGGTAACTGGAATGACTGAGTAGATCTCTAGGAAGCTGATGTCAGCCTTTGAGCCAAAGGTTTGTCTTCACTGTAAACTACTGTAACAGATGTAAATAATAAAAGAATTGATTGTAAATCATATATAATGTTTTTGCAATAATGTCACAATTCTTACAAACACCTGGATTAAGTCCAGATTACTCTTCTTTAATCCCTAATTAATGGGAGCCTATAACAGTACTGTTGTTTGAAGGTGACAAATAAATGTTTTAAGTTTGTATCATAGTTTAGTAGACAGCTACATTGCGCTACTCACAGCCTGGTGCTCTGAGACATGTCTGTATTGTGTCACATTAGTGTATCCTGGTTATGTCCTACCACTGCTCATCTACCAACTCCAACCTCACCAAGCAGAGTAAACGTAACCTGGCTCTTCATTTTATTGATAGACTGTCAGATTAATGCAGAATAGCTGCTGCATGTGGACAAGAATGAACATTTTCACTAACACCTTAGCCTGCGTTTTATACTCTAGCCCAAATTTTGGCCTTTAGCTTGTGTTTTAGCCTATGGCAAGTGCTCTATCGTTCTCCCATTCAACTTTCTTCTGTCCCTTTTCTGCCAGACAGTCCAGCTCCAGTGTCCACTTTTACTACTAAATAAATCACAGAAACTGTTTTCAGAAGAGAAAACACAGCGAAGTGATAGCATTTAAAAATAACCTTTTAGCCCTGATTGTTTCATTTCAAGTTGTGGATTATGGTCAAGCATATAGCGAGGTGAGACTTTTCAAGATCACTCAGAACTCCTCACAGTCCCTTCAAAACGACACATAAATCACTGACATTTACAATCTTCAAAAACAGCCTAAGAACTTTAAAAAAAAACACCAAACAAATTCCTTTTTAGTAGCTTCAGTGCAATTAGTTTGTTTTTCTTTTTTAACCGACCAAAGTCCTTTGGAAATGAGTTGCGCTAAGATGAGTAATGTAACAAGGATTGTGATAATGACTCCAACAGAGCCTTTTTTCAATTTTCATAAAAGAAGTCCACCTTTTCAATCTTATATCTTATATTTCATAGTTTCCTTATCTTCATATCAGGTTAGTTTCCAATAAAAGATACACCAGAAATTGGCTTCCTAGAAGAATTACACTGGATTGCAATGTGATGGATTGTGTGATAAGCATCATAATATAACATTAAGTATTCAGCTTAAGCCACATTCAGTATTTAATCTTTTAAAAGGGTCGAGAATTGTCATGGGAATGTGGACAAAAACAGGAGTAATTAAAGCTTTTTCACACTCGTTTAGCACATTAGGGAGTACAGGAGTTTGACTCACGCTGAACCACGGTCCTCCTGTGTGTCTGCTCAGTGTAATGAAGAAACATGCTGCTCATTGAAAACGTGGCTCCTACATGCATTTTTATGGTTTCTAGGCAACTATGGAGCTCTGTATCCCAGAGGAATAAAACTTTTAAATCCTTATAAGCACTTTTTTATGAGGAGGATCATTCCAGAGCAGATTTCAGTCTTTTAATAGGATTTGTTGACAACATGAAAAGCTTATAATCAGGAGACTTATCCTTCAAAAGCAGATTGATCCTGATGTGAATAAAAAGTTGGGTTTAGTTGAGACTCTTCATGAAGCGCAGAACTAACCAACCAAGCAGAACTTGTTCAGACTTAACAGGAAATGATCAAGTCAAGGGAAAAGAGCTCAGGCGTTCCAGACAAATCCAACATTAAGAAAAGGCTTTAATAACTTACTGCTGTGTTTTCTCCAGCTCTCCGTACAGCCAGCCGTCCTTTTCTTCCTGGATGAGCAGAGTGATGATGTCGCCGTCATCAAAGCTGAGGAGTGTGGGGTTGTTTCCCGCCGTGTGTGGAAAGATGGTCCTGACTCTGTGCCTCCTGCTCATGTTGAGACCTGATGACTGAGACGTGGACCTGGACAGACTTCCTTCACCGAGACTGCCCTGATCTGGAGGCAGCAGAGACCACAGAAACAGAGATCAATAAAACTGTGTGCAGCTAAATGTACCACCATGAAATCAAAGATAATCAACTCAGAATTAAGTTTTCACAGGTCTTTTGAAAATAAAACATTCTAACAAGTCAGACTAGCTTAGTTTAGTGCAGTGAAGGGCTCTTTCCAAGGGTTTGAAATAATACTTCTTGAAAGGGGATGAAATAAACACTGGTGTCTTTATATGATTGAGAAAACATGTAGGTGAAATTAAAGCAGCAACACATTACCCCTCCTTTAAATCAGCTCTATACCTTGTTTCTTTATTTAACAGCATGGAAAGCTATTTATTAATTATCTTTTTTAAATGACAAGAAACTTCTGCCCCCTGTTAGGGTACCTGCAGGTTTTAGCAAGTCAATTTAAAGACTTTTTAATACCTTTTTAATGCCACTTTGGATGAAATTCAAGACCAAAAACACATAAATATGGTCGATGGTTTGGAGGTCCTGCTGCATTACAACCAAATCATAGCGTGTGTCACGTAATGAGACTTATTCAAGTTTACTTTTGACTGTTTATTGAACATTAAGTTTCTCATTGGTTAGTATCTGTATGTGAAAGTGCAAACAGTGACCCATGGTCATAGACTGGCTAACTAGGATGCAGATAATTTATATTAGCAGCTTGTAAGACAGTTTTTACTCGACATCTCCTTTCCAAAAAGTCACGTAAAAAAAATGAAAATAAAATGAAATAATAACAGTCCTGCCCTGACAAATTTAAAACCTTTGAGTAATTTATTTAAGATTAGAACATAACATTTTAATGAATTTAAGACTTTTTATGGCCTTAGTTTTGGATACATGAATTTAAAACTTTTTAGGACTTTTTAAGGATTTGTAGAAAATCTGCCTGTTCACAGTCACAACTGTCCTCTGCTCGCAGCAGTTTTGCTCTGATGAACAAACACATGTTAAGGCACACAAATAAAGAAAATCCCAACCACCACAAGAAACGCAGAAATAAATCTCTGCTTTTTAAAGCACCACATGGCCATCTAAATAAAGACAATAACACTGTAAACACTGGCCCCTGTAGCTCCAACTTGGCCCCTTACCGATAGAAAACCAAACTGGTTCTTTGGAAGAACAGGATTAGAACTAACTAGTACCAGCATGAGCACAAGCACCAAACAAGAACTGATGGAAAAGGGTTATGAGATAATCAGTACCTGAGTTAAAGTCAGAGGGGGAGGTGAGAGGAGATCTGGGCTCTGGGTTGAACATGTTGGCGAGTGGACTAATCTTAAGCGGGGGTGCTGGAGGAGGAACCATAGACTCCATGTTGTTCTGAGGAGAAGAGGGAATCAGTCAAAAGAGAAGACAGTATGAAATCATAACTGTTTATCTTGAATGATAAAAGTAAAGATCTTATCAGGGAAATGCATTTCCACGAGTGAACGACAAAGGTTGGAATGAATACAGCAGAAGACAAACAGATATGGTGTGATGACGAGATAACTAACATCCTCAAACACAAGAGGCTGAGTCTGATATCATAAATAAGTTTGGCTCCTCTCACAGCTCAGCTGATACTCACCCTGTTGTAGCGTTCAACCAGCGGTGACTGTTCTGGAGTTGTGGACAGTTCCTCTATCATGGTCATCACCGTGTCTGGCACCTTTGTGATGTCGCTGCACTTTTCCTGCCAGGTGGGCAGCTTCATAGACAGAGTCTCTCTGGCCTGGAAAAAAAAACAGAGATAACACCTCTGAAGGTTTCCGTATTGGAGGGAATCTGACTTAGCAGGATAACCTCGGGGTAAATGCTCACCTTCTCGTGGAAGTTGCTGAGTTGATAAGAGAACATGCAGTGTTTGTCAGCCAGAAAGCAGAAGCGTCTTTTTTCTTCCAGCAGAGCCTCTCTGCAGCCGTCGGAGATGAACTTCTGCATGTCCATCTGCCGCGATGAGATGGTCTCCATGTACTGCACAGAGGGGAGGTCAAGGAACAGGGATAAGATGATTCCAAGTTAGCAAACAACATGAGAAAAACTCTCATAGGGGTAAAACTTTTCAAAAGATGAGTATTTCATAGTTACTTATGTCACAGTATTGCTATAAAATAAAACCCCTTCATACACCAGCAGTTTATGTTTATGCCTTGTGAAATATTTTCCTATTCCAATGTCTCCTTTCATCAGGCTGATGAAAGCTGTAGAAAACACATCCCTCTCATTAGTATTCATAACACAAAGAGTCATATTCTTATGGACTGAGGATGTGTTTACTAACAGCAGTTTGACTACATGTTCCTTCCTGCAGCTACAGCTCTGCAGTACAAGCTGTGACACACACACACACACACACACACATATACACACGCTGTTCTGCAGAGGAGTGTAACGCTGACCTGAGTGGGTAGCAGGTCGTGCTGGATCCAGACTTAATCATTAAGTAGTGAAAACATAGTGTTTTCATGCTCAGGTCAGATTCAATCACTAATGAGCGCCGTAATCAAAATCTCTGCACTTAGGGACCAGTTTATGAGGCTCTCCTGCTGCTTGTGGATTGATTTTATAACAAATTAGAGCACCTCAAGAAACACCTTCCCTGCAGAGATGCTACAAATATCAAGAAAAGCATTTTGGACCACTGGATCTGACACAAGGCATTTTAAACTCAGTAAAAATGACTCTTCAACTCGAGTAAACCCACTGCTTCTTTTTCTTCTACACTGACTCTGCTTATCTCTGCCATTCCCCCAAGGTTGTCATGGTGACACTAAAGCAGTCTGTCTCTAAGGGCCCCGTGGAAAGACCTGACTCTTCTGTCTGGTCTCATTTTCTCCCTCTCACTCCTTCCCTCTCCGCGATAGCCTGCCAGACGCTGAATCAAGACTCCACATTTCTCATTTTTTTCGCAGCAAACAATTGTTCAAGCTCTGCGCAAAGCATGTGGGAGAGCCGACAGACCGGACTGTGTTCATCACTGGCAGCACAACATGTGACTATGAGAAAGCTGGGATGTCTATCTTGTCATCAACAGGTGTCTTTTTTTTTCTTATCAGATAATGATCTCCCAGGGAAGGAGTTACAGCTGAGACAATAACAGATCTAGGTTTTTAACTCCTCCTATGATACGACGGCTTAATCTACAAGTGTTTATTTTGAGGTGTCATCAGGTATCAAGATAAACTGATGCACATTTTATTAGATAAAGATGAACAGTTCAAAGCAACTTAACTCAACTGTCATTTGACCAATTTATATGTAAGCTGGTGTGAATGTGAGTCATTCATGTATTTAGTCAAGAACTGAATCATGTATTTTACAGAGACAAAAATGTGTTAAAATAAAATAAGCTTAGGCTGATATTCAAATGATATGTGGCACAATTTAGTCAACAATCTATTTAAAGAGGGGTATTGTGCCTTCTTGTGCTATCTCTCTGGTACTTCTGTGGTAGCTTTATATGATTCAAAGCTTCAAAAAAACCCTCATTTTTTATCATATCACTGTTTTGGAGAACCCTTATTTCAGCCTCTGTCTGCATTGCTTTGTTTTAGCTATAACCTCATTAAGGCAGCCTCTTCTCTCTGATTGGTCAGCCTGTTCGGGGGCACAGCTACGGGCAAACCTTGGTGTTTGAGGCTTGAAACTCCAATGTGACATGAGCCACATCCTTAAGTGATGACCTCATCATTTCAGTAAGTCTCATAAAGATCTCATAAAGGGCTAGCAAAGATGTCATTCTATTTTTAGAATAGGCTGCTTTCAGTACTTTACTGACAGGCTGAGGAATTTCTACATCATAAGAATATGAAGTGGTTTAATAATTTGCCTGTGTTTAGTATGGACACGTAGCATTGTTACTTTAAATCCACATCTGAAATATGGGAAAGCAATATACCCCCTCTTTAATGTTGCACATGACAGCATAGCAGACTTTGGGCAGCACTATAAGTCATGTAATGTATTTTTCAACACTGTTATGTGAACACTGAATTTCTGCCTCTCAGACCTATGATGCTTCTTTTTTATTGGCCGCATTTAAGGACACTGGCCACATCATCTTGTGGTGATATCGCAACATTACACCTATTTTCATGGAAAACACAGCACACACTGCAAAAACTGAAATCTAAGCAAGTCATTATGTCTTATTTTTAGTACAATTTGTCTTATTATTCTTGATTTGAGCCATCGACTAGACAAGGTCATAAAAATGTCTCATTTCAAGTTTTTTTAAAGACAAAAATGAGGCATCATTTGCTTGTAACAAGAAAAAAAAAATCTGCCAATGAGATAAGATAAAAGATTCTTGTTTTAAGACATCTTTCTAATTTCAAGAAACTTCCTGGGTGAATTTGTCTTATCCCATTGGCAGATTTTTTTGACTTGTTATAAGCAAATTACACCTCATTTTTGTCTTAAAAACTTGAAATAAGACATTTTTATGACCTGGTCTGATGAATGTGGCTAAAATTAAGAACAATAAGACAATTTTTACTACAAATAAGACAAAATGACTTGCTTAGATTTCCGTTTTTGCAGAGTAGTTATGTACAACAACACTAATGACTAAAAACTAAGAACAGCGTTTCCAGACCAAATTCAGTTTTCTGCTTATTAGGTCTTACTTATCCTAAATAGCGATGGGAAATAAAAAATGCACACTAGACAAAAGTTGGGGTCTCAAGAGAATAAAGCACTGTTCTAAATTTTTGCGTTTTTCGTGTGTCATTGGTGTGCAATCAGCAGACACTCAGCAGGTCATTTTATGAGCTGCAATATAAAGTTACTGGTCAGTGAATTTATTCCCTTTAAAATTCAAATGAGAATCAGTCTAATTATATCCTATATCTGACAGGCTGTACTTTCTGGATCGGAGGACAGGAAACACCCGATATTATGCAACAATCAGGCTTTTCAAAGCATTCACTTCAACCAATAAATTCAGGGTCATTGAACACAACAGAGCAAACATACCGAGAAGAGGCAGATTTCAACACTCACTATAATAGCTTCAAAGCCTCGTGTCTGTGTGTGCATGTGTGTGTGTGTGTGCGTGTGTCCTGTTCACTCAGCAGTGATGTTTGTTTAAGCTCTGTCATCTCAGATATTTGAGATGCAAAAGATTTTGTCCCTGTAGTTTGTCTACGTATGCTCATAAAACCATAGAACCAGCACCCTGTGAATACAGAGATCTTTTGCTTGTTTTGGGAGCTTGACTTAAATTCTAACTTAGTCTTTAAAGCACTCTCTGGCTTTTAAGGACAAGCTTCCAGAGACTTTATAGCCCCTATGAACTAAATACAAGGGGACTATTTAGACAAGATCGATCACATTTGCATTGAGTCAGAAGGATGCAGGTTCACTGTCTGATGTAAAACAGTTTGTGCCTGTGTAAATGTGAGCACTCATGCAACTATATTTGCAAATCTGGGTGTGTAAGCCTTACGAGAAAACGAAACAATCCTCTTCCTGCAGATGCAAGTTAAGCTACTACTCTGGTGCATATAAAAACAGACTAATAAGCATTGTGGTTCTGACCAAAGATGAGTATTTTTAAGGCATAAAAAGTTTGACAACACATCAATAACGTCAATCTGTTATGTAATTCTGAAGTACAGGAAAACCTCCACACCTCCTTTTCCCCTGTGCACAGGTATGTAGTTATCATGACAACCACCTTGCCAAATCTCCACCCAGTCATGTAAATTGTATACTTGTCATTTTCTTTTTCACAAGCATCAGAGCATAAACATGTGATGAAGGCACCATGCCTGTACATCATGTTTTCCAAAAGAATCTAAGGACACGGTTATGCTCGGTTTGGTTTCAGCCTCACCTCGTTTTCTTTAATCTCGTACTTGGAGGAGTGTTTCCCCTGGCTTTTCCTCCTGAGTTTCTTCAGTTCTGTCTGCGAGCGCTCCAGGGAGTCCTGCTTCAGCTTGTGCTCCGTCTGATAGCGCTTGAATGTAGCCTGTAGGAGACGTTTGAAAGGAAACACATGAGAACTTCTGGGCGAAGAAGTTTTTCATTAAGAATAACATTCCTCGGGTGCAAAGCAGCTGAATTAATTTCGCAGATTTGATTGAAACTCAAGAACATGGGAACCAGTTTTTTAAGTCCAACCTGTTAATCTGAGTTTGGCTTTTTTGATTCAAAACTCCTGTAACTAGATATAAATGCAGTTTATGTATTTCAATGAGGTTGTCAACTGTAGAGATGATGCAACTACAGAGAAAAAACTCTAAGCAGAGGGAGGATATGTGACACTCTTTCTACTTACGTTCATATACTTGACATCCATCTCTGTCTTCTTCTCCAGCTCCACAATCACCTCCCTGTGAAACCTCTTGAACTGCCGACAGAAAACACACACACACATACACACTTAAAGCCATTGCATCACACACCATCCTGAATGCAGCCTGTTCCAAACACAATGTACAGAGCGCTCACATGGCTCAATAGCAACATGACGATAAGAGAGGAGTGACCTGGTGGAATGTATCATAATGGGTTTCTGAGAGGTTGTGATTCCACCCATGGGGATTGCTTATCAGACGGTTAAGGTTAAAGATTAACAACTTTCCTCGTTTAGATAAATTTCACTTAGCTCATGGGGAAGCTTACATAAATGGGAGAAAATCCATCCAAAGCCCATTTCTCACATTATATTAAATAGTGCATATAACTAAAAAAAATTGTCTTGCATTAGACTAAATGTAGCATTTAAAAGCGACAGCACTTGACTCCAATTAACCTCAAGTTACTAACAGGTATTTGAAGCATCTTCCCCTGAGGCAGCAAGGTCAGGAATGATTTGTGCCTTCTCCACTTTCATCAAACTTTCTTTCACCTTTTGTTGAAACACTCTCAAACTGTCGAAAATGAGAGGAATGGGCTGTTTCCAGAAAAGAGAGTCAAAAAAGTAGAGTCCAGTGACGTGAAGACAAGTTGGTGGCCGTAGGGAACCAGCAAAGAATGAGGATTTTGAGCTGTGACGCAGGATGTCACTTCTCAATACGTGGATTCTTAAGGCGAGGTCAAAGTTAGTGTTTTCATGTTTTGATGTAAAAAGTAGGTGGTGTGATGTTGCGCTTTTGTTTCCTTATTTTTTGGTATCTTTGTTTCTAACTTGCAGTTTTCCATCTGTCTTGTGTTTCACTGCGCCTTGTGTGTGTGTGTCTCCATGTTGAGTTTTCAATTTTTCCTAATTTATTTTGTAAGTCTCACTCCCTATAGACCACTTTACATCATGAAGATTAGCATGTGTTTTGATTTTAGCTCCATTCTTTCAAACAAGTTACCACTCTTTCAATGCTGAATTAGAACTGTAAGCAGCGTAAAATTGTTTGGTTGTTCTGTGGTCAATTGACAGAAATGATACGATAGCTTCCTTCTAATTCTGACCGTTACAGAGCTACTGGTGTTTTGGGTTTAAAATTAACCTTGCTTACTGGCAGCTCTCAGCCAAACGTGTCACTAATGGTCGGCTAACAGTCAGCAGTGAATAGGGTCACCCTTAACACCAGCCACGTCTGCGGCAGAATTATTAATGTGTTTTCGTTATCCAACCTCAGTTAAACAGGCTCCACCACAGTGAACAATACCAACTGCTGATATCTACATCTAAATCCAGTTTTTACTTTGTGCATTTCATGAAAAAATTGGTATCAAAATATCAACCTGTCAAATTAGTAATTCTCATACACAACCATTATCATTCAGATAGATTTGGAGCAGTTCTCCAGCTGTTTGAATGTCATTTTCTGGCTTCTTTATTGTGACACCAGTCTTAATTTCAACAGTCTGTGTGCTCATGTTTGGTTTGTGAGAGTTTCTGGTTTATACAATCATTATTTAATCAACATCATGTCTTCATATTTCACAGTCTGGTAAGTGCAGAGTGACTTTTGTGATTTCAACTGTTCTCTGAATTTCTCCACTAAAAACATCTGTCACTTATGGATGTCTTCATCTACTTACTGGTGCCTCACCAAACTGGAAGTCGTTACCATCCGTCAAAATAATGAGCTGAAGTTAAAAATTGTGCTTTTTGTTTGACCTATCATTGTACTTCACAACACTTCTGTTGCTGTAATAAGCAAAAGTGTAACTGTTTACAAACTCTAAATGAGTCTATGTCTAGTTTGGTTTTCCCCGTTGCTCTTGATTGCACCTTATTGGTTTCACCTGTGTCTCTTTGTCAGTTGACCCTGTGAGTGCTGGCTCATTGTGTGTGTGTGTCACTGTTTGTTCAGTTAACACGTTTCCCAGTAGCTCCTTTAGTTTTTGAGTTTTTCCTTTTTTGCAGATAAAAGAAGTTCTTCATTAATCAAACCAAGATATGTATAAAAAAATAATAGTAATAACTTGAATTCAAATGGAAAGTTGCACACAAAGGGTAACGAGAAAGAGGACACAGGTGTGACAGAGACACTGAAACTTATCAGGTGCAACTAAAGAGAAAGAAAAACAAGGGCATGAGGCAAAACCACCAAAACTACAAAATAAGGAAAGAACTACAAAATAATATAGGGCCATGGAAATACACGTGTAGAAAAAAAATGGGCAGTCATTAAATTAAATAAGGAGAAGTGTAGCACACTACATCTTACTTTATATTTAAATGAATTACATAATCAATATATATGAGGTGAGGACAAGTTTTCATGGCAAATTTGCCAAACTTGGAACATCTTGCAGAAGTTGAGGTGTGTGCACAAGTTTGAAAACACATCATACAGTTCTAATCTTCATATTCATAAGAGGACATGTCACCAAATCCAACAGTGAGGCTTATTTCTCTGTTTCTTTTCAAAGAAGATGAGTGACAGAGCATAATGTGATATATATGGCGTGGTTCTGATGTTAGGAAAAATAATAAAGAGCAGTGGATACATCTATAAACCACTCACGTTCTCTTCCAGTTCCAGATGGACCTTCCTGTGGGCTTCTGCAATCTCCATCAGGACCACACCTGGGGAGACATCAGCGACAGCTTTTAGGATTTCAGTTTTCAGACATTCAGGGAAAAACACATTTTTAAATGAAAGGTCCCTTTGAGTTGTTTTTGTGATAATGATTGCAACCCAGGGCCTTGATACAGAGTGAATACTGCTTCAGTGTGGGCGCCAGAGAGCAGAAACCATATTCAGAAGAGGAGTGTAACAAAAGCAGGTGCAGAAGGACATGCAATTTACCAAGAGATACAATCACCACCACTCTTCCACTAACAATGCAACCTTTTTGATTTTATCCAGCCTTGCATATGTCTTTACAGCCCCTATATTTTACAGATGACTTATCTCCTTTCTATATTTGAACAGCTGTCAATAAGTAATCTCTCTGAAACGTTCTGGTATTGTGAGGCCAAACACAGAACAGTCTCCATTCAGGGACAGGCCACAGCGCAGATAGAGCAGCATATGACATGAAACAAAGGGAGTGAGTCAATACTGTAAACATGAGTGGACAATCATAGCTAAGCAGTTTATAGCGCTACCTCTGTCACAATGGGGTGAAATCTAGACCCAAGGTTTACTATAGGACACGGTGTTCTGGTGAAACCTGTAAAAAGTGTGTGGGATCTGGTCGTGTGATCGCCTCACTGTGATGACAAAAGTGCAAGAATTTCAACACCTTGTGCACAAAGTTGTAAAGAAAACACAGGTGTATGGTTCATTAGGTCTTTTTAAGTAGAAAGCTACAACAAGATGCCAGTGTCAGCTCACTTTAACACCTGAGAATTTGTGCAGACACCTGATAATCCTCCAGCACCTTTCTGAGCAAACAAAAGTAATGACCCGCAGATCCAGAGCTGAGCGTCTGAGGCAGCGTCCAGCTACAACAACATTGCCCTCTGAAGGTCACCAGAACGTACTGGTAAATGCTGCCTTTGTGCTTGGACAGGGGAGGGGGTGAGAGAGAGGTGGCAGCGGTGGGCGCGGGGAGCTGTTTGCACAGCCCCAACAACAGGCTGCACTGACCGGGGTTAGAAGAGTTAGGCTGAGAAATGCAGTTAGGGAGGGCAGGGGGGGGGGGTTCAGAGAGGCCCTTGTGCACCTGCAGGTTTCACCTTTGGGGTTAACAAGGTGTGAAAGTAAATGCTGCAGAAAGTTATCACAGCTTAGGGTGCAAAAACGGGACTGAGGATCATGAAGCAGGTTCAATTGACCATATTTACACCACAGCCATTTTCATCTGACTTCAAGCTAAGGAGATCACATAAATGTTGGCCGAATCAAATTGAAGAAAAACAACAGTAGAACTCAGGAAAATGTTTAATAGCGAAAGTAAGAGCATTTCCACACGCACAATGTGAAGGGAACCAAGGGATTGGGACTGAACAGCTGTGTAGCCTTAAGAAAACCACTAATCCGTAACCCAACTGGAAAAAAGGCTTTCACAAGGAATGGAAGACAGTCATGTGGTCTGATAAGTCTAGATTCATCCTGTTCCAGAGTGATGGGTGCATCAGGGTAAGCAGAGAGGCAGATAAAGTGATGCACCCATCATGCCTAGTGCCTACTGTACAAGCCTCGCAGTCATTGGAGTGAGCTAGGATGCTATAACAAAAAGACGCTGCTTTGAGTGGCTTTCCGAATACTGCCCAAGGTGAAGGCCCAGACAAATGCAGAGGTGGAAAAACACCAAAACAAACCTAGCAAGTGCTCCAGAGGAACCAATGCACCATACATATGATCCAAAATCTGACCCCAAACAGGACAAGGCAACTGTTGCAGCCACTTCTACAGTGCTGAGTTAAAATTTCAGCATTATTTCTACTTTCTTACACTGCATAATGATATATCTGGTGACTGGCACTGGTCGATGAAGCAGTTGATGAAGTGGCTGGCAAATTTAGCAGTAGCTAGCATACTTCTGCAACAAACAATAAACAACCACTGTTTTTTTTTCATTCTCTGTTGTTATTGTTATTTTTGCTTTATGTAGAAAATTGTGTTGGATTTGGAAACCAACAAACAACTGATGTGTTTCACTCTAACCTTTGATTTCTTGACTCAACTAAGTTGAAGGAAAACCACAATGGTGAAAGAGAGATGACTCCAATTGGGAGTGGTTTTTTACGCACTTATATGCAAATCACTCCTGTAATTATCTCATTAAACTCTCTTATAAATCCTTTGTAGGAGCTGGAGAAGCTTTTTCACTTACTCATTCTGGAGGTGCTAAGCTGGAGGATGACTCAAGTTTATGTATGTAAAGGTATGGAGAGATGTGATTTTATTATATGGGACTTTTGGCACACTTACTAGCTAGGGATTACGTTAGCTGGAGGAGCTTGAATGGCTTCATTAACCATTGTCTGAAGTTAGCTGAATGGTTATCTTTTTTTAAATTTCAAAAAAGACAGTTTTCCTTCTGTTTTTTTCTCCAATCAATGGGATTTGCTTCTTCACCCAAAGGTGACAGTTGAAGGTGGGTCAAAGAAAGTCCCAAAGGCTGTGTAAAGCTCAACAAAATGAAAATTGGCATTCGCAATGTGAATACAAAGAGCCACAGAAACCCACAAAGGTTTCCTCATCTTAAAGGCGGAAACAGCATGCTACTCAAGTTCATCACCTGAACACAACCTCACAGGGCAGCTTTCCCTCCGTTTATCTTATCTACCATCTTCGTCTTTCACCGGCCATTTGAAGTTTTTAGTATCAAGATAGTCTAATCTTACCTCAACTATTTCAAACAAACACTGTGTTCACATGGATTTTTACACAGGTTTAAACGCAGTTGGTGAAATGTCCCTGTGGAAAAATACACTACCCATGATTCATTATTAGGAATGCTCCCCCTCCATCTGAGGTGTTCCCAGTTCACTGCAAATATTGCAATTGAGCAATCTCTTTATCTGAGTCTAGATCAGCTGAGCTTATCATTTTTGGGGTTATTTAACAGAAAAATGTATTGCAAGACCGTTATCTTGATGCATGTTTGATTTGTAAATCCATATTCTATTTACTTTTACATCAGGAACGAATTCTATTGGGCGAAGAGTGCAGGTGCTTGGTCTAAGTTATGCTCCATGAGGTTGGCCCCTGTGTGAGTGGTCCTGGTCCTGTGGCCTCTTTCCCTCATGTCATTCCCCACGTTCATCATGTTTCCTGCTCTACCCACTGTCCTCTCATTTTGCATTAAAGACACAAAAGCCCACAGAAATACATTAAGAAATCTATTTGGCTACTATTTGAATACAGAATACACTTCTGAGTCCATTCATGGAAAGAATTAATCAGATTGACTCTGATTTCCTTGTTTTAAATGTATCTTAACTTAACTCAAAAGCTGCATCACAAACAGAAAGGCAGGATTACATAAACATGATTGATTTTCTGTTTTTCCTTCTTAACAACATCTTCCTCAGATGTGATCTAATCTAAAAAAAAAACAAGGCAGGTTTATTTAAACAGCACAGTAGCTAAAAGGCGATATGAATGTCTATAGCTTTCATCTGATTGGAGTACAATCAATATCTGCTCCTTTGGGTGTTATCTCAATCTTGAAAAGAATAAAAACAACTCTTCAAATGTCAGCGTCACTGCTTCATTCCAACACCTGCATCGAATGCCTGTTTAACAGGACTGCAGATAGGATGCAGAGGAACGCTTCAACATTCTCCACGGGTGATGCCTTTATGAGCAGGGAGCGCCCCGTGCCAAAACATCCCCTGCCCATTTTAGGACAAAGGAAGCTGTGTGTGGTGACGTTCGGCCTGGCATCTGATCAACTGGCACCTTTTCCCCCCTGATCACCTTTATTTACAACTCTTTAATGTGTAACCTATTCTGTGTTGTGAAAGCTATAATTGGGATTGGTCATCAACATGTAGCTGTGTGTTATCACTGACATGCATCATTGGGCTTGTCTATGCAGGTCAGCAGAGTGAAATTCAGCCACGTATTATGTGACGCAGGATTAAACCTGAGTTACACATCACAATTCAAGTGGAATTAAGCATTGTTCATGATGTCATCAACAGTACAAGAACTTCTCAACACAATGATACACGGTAAAATGTGATATTCTAGCACATATATTCTATGTTAATAGAAAGATTTCTGAAATAGTTGTGATAACACTTCAAAACTACAAAATACATTCCATCTTGAAGTTTTATATCCAAATAAATAAGTAATGCATGACAACTTGACTATCACTTTTGCCCCTCCCAGCTGTTAAGTAAAGCTACAGCTTTTAAGTAATAACAAGAATGCCTTTGTGTACTGTAACCTAACAGTTACATCATAAGTGAGGAAGGAATACTACCATGGTATATTAGGGCCACTTAAAGAATTCTGTCTTTTTATAAGGGTGTAAATTTGTGAGTCTATAAAGTGGCTAATTTGTTAGTTTATAAAGTGGAAAATTTGCCACTTTATCATGAATTTGCAAATTTATAAACTCACAAATTTACGACTTTACAAAGGAGAAAATTTGCCGCTTTTTAAACTCGCAAATTTTCGTGTTTATATCGTCCTGGCTGTTATGATGATGCACATAGGCTGCCACAACTGAGAGATGCAGAGACATAAACATGCCTATGCAGTGTCATATATCCTTATAATTAAATGATTCTGGGCTAAAACCAAGTGTAACCTGACAATGCTGTCGAGTCGGTCCATGATGCAGTGAAATGTAGCATGATAATCAACAAAGTATGAATCAAACGTGCAAATTTGCCACTTTATAATTTCTTTTTTCTCCAAGTGGCCCTAATGTGCTGTCGTAGAATGCAATGGATTTGAGACTTGGAAGGGTCATACGATGGTATTGAGCTGCATGGTTTACAAGTTCAAATGAGATAAAAGAGAACAGTCATTTCAAATAACTATCTGAAGAAGTTAATTAAACCAACAAATACCATTTAAATAAAGAAATACAAAAGGTTAACCAACTGAAAAGTTTAACTGGGTTGAAATACATTATTGCAAACAACCACCTGAAAAAGTTAACTAACAAGTCGGAATCAACCAAACAACTGAAGGGGCTGACACAATTCATCCTATTTACTTAAGATTAAAAAATGACCTAACAAAATTTTCAGTCAGCCCTTTACATCACATTTTTACGTTGAAACAACAAGTTGTATCTACCAGTGTTGCTAACTGTTGGGGGGTTAACTTCTTTTAGTTTGTGCTAGCTCACTGATTTCATGTGTGTATTGTCTTAAACATATGAGCTGTTTGTAAGGCAGATCAATACCCTGTCAGCTCCTTCAACAAAGAGTGATGACCTGCCATCACACACAGCACACAACATCATTTCTACTGCAACACATAAAACTAACTTCAGCCTCAAGCACTGACATCAATTTCTTATGCTGAAATAACAAATTGACAGCAAATGTGCTACACGTGTACTTTATGTGGGAGGAAAAAATTCAACAAGATGGTACAAAGATTCATCCTCCGACAGTAGTTTGTTTTAAATGCTGGATAAAATCAATAATAGCCCATAAATGCAGGGATGAAGAAGAATCACAGTTTTGTCTTCAGAGATGATTTAATTCTGACAGGGTTTTAGACAGCATCACGCTTTGCTGAGCAGTAAGTGGATCTCTGTCTCTTTGCAGCTCCCTTGGAAAATACTCCCAGTATACAGGAGAGCCTGGAAAGCCTTTTGTTTAATAGCAGATGCAGGACGAGGGTGTTTGAGGTCTGGGATCATTACAGAGCTGTGGGGTGTGACGGCGGTGGTCATAACTGGCTGGGCAATAAGACTCTTTGAAAAACAGCCTCCACCCTTTTTCATTTTGCTTGTTTTCAGCCGTCTTGTGTGCTTTGGAGAAACAATCTGCGTCTGTTTGTCTGACCTTGATAAAGAGATGGCCCAGACACATTTATACCATATTGTTGAGCTGGCTGCTCTCCAACTTCTTTTGTATGCTATATGGCTGATACTGAGGCTCCAGTGATACTGAGTTTGGGGAATATGGTGCCACTGTTTGTCCAGTGAGCCACTACTGCTTTCCCTCATGAGTTTCTCACTACATCCAATGCCCTTTCTCTAAAAACATGCGCATAATTTCTTGTCTTGCAGCAACTCTGACAAGAAAATTGGAACTATTTTCATGTCTCCTTGCATATTTCTAAAGCAAATAGACAAACATAGTATTGCTCAGGGAGAAAAATCAAGGGATGTGTATTTTTTTAGGAGAACAAGCTGGTGCAGCTCATACTCCAGAGCCTGAATTGAAGGACAGATGATCCATCAAGTTGAAATGAAACATCCCACACTGTAAAATCACTCTGTGAAATTGTTCAAAATGTCACAAACAAAACTTATTAACCACAAAGCAACCCTTTAAAAGTCAAAAGCTGCTACAGGTGCTGTGTACAGGACACACTCAGTCTACTCTTCATTCTGCATCCCCCCTGGGAGAATATCACTCGAGCTGACATTACCATTTTCTCATGCTGTTTGTCCCTCAATATTTCAAAAAACAATTTCCAGCCAGGCTTGACAAACAGCGCAGAGAAAAGGTGGAAAGGGTGGGGATGCTGCTATTCTTTCTCCTGTAATATTTCGAGTCCCTCGCTACCTGCTGCCTTCCATGGCAACTCTCTGAGGAGTCCACTCACACACTAATGCACAGGAAGTGTCTCATTGTGCACCCAGTGAAAGCTGTGACTTTAAATATACAGAGTGATACTAACATGGCACGTAAGCCACAAACAAGATGAATGACTGAAGAAAAAGAGGTAAAACAAACTGTTATGTTATTAATAGCCATCCAGCTTAAGTGTTACAGCAGCACAAGAAGAGAACAGACAGAAAGTTAGCATGCCAGATCAGTCACGCTGCAGTATCTTTTTATGCTAGTCAAAATTAGCTGTCATTAGCATTAGTACTATCAAGTATGGCAACAGAACTGTATTTAGTGTCATTTTTGAAAAGGCTTACATTAGCTGTTACCAAAAAAAAGTTTCATGAAAGAAACACTAAATATACATAGTATTTTTTGTATGTATACGTACATGTAGCATTAGCTGCAACTTGCAACTAATGATACCTGAACGAGTAAAACAGTTAGCTTGTGATGTAGCCTACTGTATGTCCTTTGCAAGTGAATTGGAAGGAACTACAGATACAAATGAACTACAATGGGCAACTATTAAGCCTTTAACATATTGTTAACCTTTTCACATTTGCTAGCATAAGCAACCATCAACTACAGGTGTCAGATTATAAGACGAGTTATTTTACTGTTGGCTAATATTAGCTGCTACAGGTGATATTAGAACAAATAAAGCGCTGAAATCTCATGAGTTAGTGCATAAAAGCCAAATTTTAGCTAGCATTATCTACTTTGGTACTGGCGTTACCACAAATGGTGAGGTAGAGAAGTTATATATTAAAAATTCATGACATGTATTACACTAGCCAAAAATAGAAACTTAAGATACCAGCTTAGCTTGCTAAGTAGCCTTTTGTGGATCTTTCAGTTGTAAGAAAACAAGTATTTCAAAGCTAACACTTTGTCAATCTATCTCGTTTTAGCTAGCCAGCATTCGCCACCATTTATTATAGGTACAAGACACTAGGCGGTAAATTCTCAGATTGTAAAATGCATAGTATGTCTTCTTTACTTCTGTCGGAAATAGGTTAAAAGCCCCTATGCTAACTTTTATCATTTTAATATTAGCTTAATAACCCCTCTGCTAACTCTTATCGTTTTAACATTAGCTTGATAACCCATTTAAGCTACCAATGATGGGTAATAAACTCAGAAACTTTCTCCATCAAGTACATTTATGTCCTTGTTTATATAAATTCAAACTTACAGAATGACAAAATTTACTTTTTCTAAACATGACTCCTTTTCCATTTTTTCGATCTGTCAGACACCAACTTGGTAGCTTCTTGGGGTTTGAGTGATCCCAGAAGGAAGAGTTGGGTCCAGATAATCACTTTAAAAAGGATGAAAGAGAGTTTATCTGTGAAGTTATCATAAGGCTGGCTTTCCACTGAAATACTACCTAATAAAGTATGAGTTTTCCAATCTGGTGTGGGACAGAATACCAAATTGGCACATTTATCATCAGACAGTCTTCAGAAAGTAGTTTGGCTAAAAGTCCTTCCTTATTATTAAACTTTCACCTCTGTACAACATTGGTTTAATTCCAGACATTTAGACTTCCTGGAAATGACGGGGAGAGGTATGATGTAAATGCCTGAGGTTACCTACGAACTGCTGTGACGCAAGTGTTTTAATGCCAAACTATTCATGGAGAAAGAGAAGGAAACCATACAGGTGTCAGAAGAACTGGATAATGGGTTGGTCTTTTATTCTTGACAATGCTGCAATTTGAGGGAAATTAGACTGAATTCTTGTGCCTGAATGATGTTTTCCTCTGTCAGAGAGTCAAAAAACTGATGTCTTGATGCCTGTAAATCACACATCAACTCCTGCTTAACTCTTTCTTATGCCTTTTGTTTGATCACTGTACACAAATTTCAAGTTCTGTTTAGACACTCTACTTACACATACTTTCAGCCTCCTGCGGCCTCCACAAACACACTCTAAAGACCATGGGTGGGTTTGGTGAGGCAGATGGAGCACCGGGGTATGAAGAGGATGGGTGGTGGGAAGACAGTCTTCTCTGTCTGTCTGTTTGTTCACTGTGTTTGCTACTCTACTCCCTGGCATGTGTGAGAGAATTCACACAGTCTTGTTACCGTCTATTCCAGGCTGAGAAGGAATGACAGGGATGAAGGAAGGATTTGACGATTTCAAATGGGTATTTTTCCAGAAAGCCAAACAGATTTTGGAGTTGATTCTCAAATTTGGGAACAAAATCATCGGTCCTAACTTGTCTTCAAGCAAATTAAAGTGGCTGATATTCTTTCAAGATTTAATAGTTAACTCAAATGTGGATATTCCCCTTGACGGAACATCTTTGTTGTTCTACAACCAGTTCTGGTTTGATTACATAACACGTACAAGCTTCCGTTGGAGGTAAAACACCCAAAGTTAGAGCTCCAAACTCACCCTGATCAGAGGTTAAGTTGGCAAAGCGTCTTGTTTGGTATTTGTGAAGTTGCTTCACCTCATTGTTTTTGTATGAGGTTAAACTGTCCCCAACCGACCATGAAGCACCAACATATTATTTAATGACGCAATGAAAATCTATCTTTGTTCCCTGACAGGTGCGGCCTGACAAACTCGATTAACACCGCAGAGAATTGTCCCGCTGATGATGTTTTTTTGATTTGTTTTGTTTTGTACTCTGTCAGGCAGATGAAAGTGGAAATAGCTTGATTTCGAAAGATTTGGGTAGATTTATTTGTGAGGCAAAATTGCAGCCAGAGGTGATGAATTCATTCTACCTGAGTAGAATGTAGTTGCTGTGTCTCAGTCTGACCAATCAGAGCATGCCAAGTTTATGTTTCTTTGTTGAAGCAAAGCACCAGCTGGGACTTTTTCAGTAAAATTGTATGGATTTTAAATAGTATCCTTCATGGTTCATTTTGGAAACTGATACAGCTCAGATGCTAAATTTATGTGTTGTGCCATCTTGTTTTTATCACATTATCTACATAATCAGCCTAATTTGGCAGGCATGCTCAATCTTATCTCTTTCATGCTGACAGAACATCAGATTTTTTTTGATAACTATAAATATTGAGAGTGAATCCAAAAGCAGAGAACTCAACTTTCTATTTTTTCTCTCTACCTGTCGCACAAACCTTGGCTCACACGTCACCAACTTATAACCCTGTGCACGAAGAAGCGATGCCGCAGAATACAAAAAAAAAAAAGCAGCCTGATGAATCGTGGTTGTTCAAAATCGAGGCCCCTGGGCAAAGTAGGTCAGCCCCAAATTCTCTTCACTAATATAATAATTGGAGATGAGTCAGAGGACAGATGACTAACAACCTGTGCACATTTGAAGGCAGCTTTAGAGAAGAGACAGAAGAGAGGCAGCACTTCAATCAGAGCCAGAGGTAGACAGCAGATGATAATGGGTATCCACTGTTCCTGTGAATTTGTCAATCAGTGCTGTTACCAGATGTTTGCATAATGGGCTCACATTTTGGATCACTGTTACATGCAGGCAAAATGGGTCGTGATGATGAAGTTGCACAGAAACAGGGTCCATTATTCAAAGGATGTCAGGATGAGACAAAAAAGGTGAGGTGTTAGGTGGAAAGTCACAAGTCTTCAAAGGATTAACTCAAAACTTGTGGCGCTGCATTTTTTTTTTGTATCACTTTGAAAATATTCGACGAGAGAAAACCCAGAGTCACTGCATTTGTCTGTAAGTAACATACAGGTAACTATGCAGATCTGTAGCCACTTTAAACCTAATGTGCATCTAAAACTCAAGTACTCAAAAGATGACTACGCATGAAAATGTGTTAAATTTGGTAGAAAAATATCAGCATTTAAATCTTAAAACAACACACAAAGCACAAGTCCTTCTGGATTTTTATGCAGTAACGAGATTTAAGAGTCATATAGTTATACTGTAGAGCAACCTTGCTGCTGTTTAGCTTGGCTCAAAGCATGACGACTGTAAACAGGAGGAAACAGCTAGCATTGCTCTCACAGAAGCTAACAATAACAGCTGACACCTGAAAGTTCCTCAGTTAGTTTTTGAATTGCAACAAGTTGTTATGTTAACGACTCTTCTGTACTGTCATTTCAAGAGATTTATGAAGAATCACTTGTTAGCCTGAAGCAGTGATTTCCTGATGACAGTTTATGGCAACTCATCCGCATCACGCTTTAGTGTAACTCGACTAAATGATTTCAACAAGGGATTGAACAAGAGATGGAATACACACTTTATCACTACGGCTAGGACGATAAACTTTCCCCCCAATTTGATTCTTTTACGATTTTTTTGAGTGCTTTTTCCATTTCAATTGGGTTTCTACAATATTGCAGATTTTTGTGATTTTCAATTCACTTTTCTAACAGCAGTGAAAAAGTTGAATGATAATGATGTCTACAGACTATATCAGGCATCATATTACCTAAGATACCTTCTAAGATTTATTCAGCAGCAATATATTTGAGCCAGCTATTTATACTCTCTTTTCTAGAACCTATTTCGAATAGTAAAATGAAGCATTTACATTTGGAAAAATGAATCAATGTTTAACCAAAAATTTCCATTTACAAATCATCTAACAAAAAATCCTGATACTTACGTCAGGGCTTTGAACCCAAAATAAAAACCAGAAACTTTTGCCATTTTGCTTGGAACAAAAATGAAACCAGAAGCTTTTTAAATTTTCATGTTCTGGAGCACAGAATGTTAAAAGAATGGCCAATACTGGTTAATACCAGTATTTTTTGTTCTGAAATATCTGTCATGTTGGTCATGTCTCCCTGTGTTGCTCCCTCATGCCTTTGCAAACTCATGCCAGCCACCGGGCACAGTAGAGAGAATTCAGCCACCAAAGCAGGATAAATTATGCCTTTTAAAAAATCAACACATAATCACAGTGCTTTCATACGATGTCTCTTTCTCTTTTCTATTGCCCTGAAAACCTCAGATTGAACAACTAAATGCCAAATGCTGTTCAGGCGTTTTCTCTTTCATCTTACTGGTAAAATAGATTGGAAACCTTAAAAGCTGGGCAAGGTTACTCAAGATGTAAACAAGAGGCAGAGGAAATTTCAGTCATACCGGCGAGACTTATGGAGTTGGCTTGGATACAATGCAGATAATAATTCAGTCTTTCTTTTGCCAAATCTGCCAGTCAACGTCAGCATATTGAGTGACTTTATACTCGCTTCTGGTCTGTAAATAAACCAGAAGAGCTACCCTCTGGGTCAGTGGTAAATTAACCTCAATGCTAGCCCCTGATAATGCACTAGCTAGGTGAATTATAATGTTTGTTGTGGGAAATAACAGTCCATTTGAAAGTGATATTGTTCCACCGACCAATCTTAAGTCCTATTGCTGACATGGAATGGTATAACCAGTTGAGGAATGAAATTTCTGAGTTTTAACTGGTTCGAGAACCTAAAACCAAAAATGTTTAAATGCTGATTCTGTTTGGAATGAACAGATTGGGAAAAAAGTTCTGGTTCAAAGCCCTGACTCATATGAAACCATTTTTCTCCAATCTCTATGAGTCACCAATGGAGAGATCAAGCAAAGTTAGCTTAGTTTAGCTTAGCATAAAGACTGTAAACAGCAGAAAACAGCTAGCCGTGTTCTCACTGAAGCCAACAAAAACAGGAATCATCAACCATTGCTTCTAAAGTTTGTAAGATAATAACTTATTAAGTAGTGGTTTGTGCCCCTTTTTCTATAGAGTTGAATGATGGGAATCGTGGTCTATTCCAGGCCTGAGCAGCACCACAGAGACACCTGAACACAACAATTCAACCCCCTTGAGATTAGATTAAAAGTGGATTTGAATACAACTCACCGAGCTCCCTGGAGACCGGGGACGCGATAGCATTCTCTCCAACCTTTGAGACAGCGTCAAAGTAGACCTTCCCAGCCAGAGTCATCGCTGCATTCAGGGGGAAAGAGAGAGACAATTATCAAGTTACTGGCTGGGAAGCAGGATGAATGGGATCATTTCAGTTTCAGTGGATTTGATTTGAGACTTCAGACTGGAGTCAATATTCAGAGGTGGCTGCTGTGTTTACCTGTGACTGATTTCTCATAGCTCTTCCCCAAGTTGACCAGGTTCCTCAGGCCTGGGTTGAACTGTTCCATCACAATCTGGGACAAAGAGCAGAGATTAAATGTTTTGTGAAGAAACAGAAGCGAAATTGCTCATCTCGTCATCTAATGATACACTTTCACACATTCTTGTGAGTCACTTTTCTTTCCATTACTCCAAACACTCATCATTTCTTTCTTTCTTTTTTTTAATAAAGGCCTTTCTGGGAATAATATAACTCAGGGCTATTTTTTGCAGCAGTGGGTGGAGAGAAGAGAAATACATGAAAACAAGTGCAAGTGTTGGTGCTTTCTGCTCTATAAATATCAGCATGTGAGAACAATAAAAACGTCCAATCTTTAACTTGACCCCTCGTGTATGTTTTACAACTCTCTCCAAAGAGCGAAGTCCCACACAAAGTCGCAGCTATTTGTGGCATTAACCCCCCCCCTTCTCTGTCTCTCTTTTTCTCCTTCTCTCTATTGAAATACCTCAACAATCAAGGGCTGTTCACCTCCCCGTCTCTATTCCCCTGGCACGCCCTCAACAGAACAATGAAGGGCCAGGTATGACTTTACATGGAGAAAAAGAACAGAGTGGAGGAGAGAGAGAGTGAAGGGGGAAACAGGTTTCTTGTTTTCTTTTTTTCTGTCACAGCTGAAACTGTGGCAGACAGTAAACTGCAGGTATGACTCTCTCTCTCTCACACACACAAACACACATAAAAACACACAAGGCACTTGCACTGTTGAGCTACGGGGGAGATGAAACAGAAAAATAAACAATATTTAACCTTAATTGTCCATAAAAATCTAAATTTAAAACCAATATTTAACCTTAATTGGTCCTAAAATTCTAAATTTAAACCAATATTTAACCCTAATTGGTCTTAAAAATCTAAATTCAAACTCCAGACTGTGAAAAAGCTCATATCTCAACTTTTTAAGCCGTTAATTTGTTGTTTAACAGTCCTCAGAGAAACAAATATTCACTCTATCACACTCCAGGCTGCTCACACATCAGAAGCAATGGTGATAAGTTGATTAAATTAATTCAAGGATTAAGCTCAATCCCATGATCAAATAGATATTGATCACTTCAAGTCCACTGACAAGCCTCAGCAGTTTGATTGATGAGGGAAACATTTTTGTCTCTTCCATCTCTCATGTGTGGTTTGCTGTGATTTATGTTTGTATCCACAAATAATTTAATAACAGGGTGTGTCAGTGATTGCACTTGTAAACAACAACAGAAAGTTTCGATTACCCAATCATATTTTTATTACAGTGTGAAAATGAAAGAATGCTTCTTTTATGCTGAGTGGAAAGATGATTGCCATAAAGCGTGACAAGTGTCATAAAAAACTAATAAAATATACACAAACACTGCAACAATGAAATAATATCGGTATTACTGGGGTTTATGGCTTGAGTTCAGTGCACAAAAGTTGATTTATAACCACATTCAAAGCTTATTATTCTCTCATACCAGTCTCATTCACAAAGCAGTGATGATATCCATCAGTTTTCATGAATAAAGTCTGTTTCTCTTACCTTGTACGTGCTCTCAGTGAGCTTGCTCACATCTTCTGGAGCGCGAGACATGATGGCAGGTTGTTCCTCAAGCCCAAAAGTCGACAAAAATGACTAAAAAAAACAACAATGAAAGAGATAAAAACTGTGACTCGTCAATAAATCCTCAAAAATAAATCCCACAGTCGCTCCTGGTCCTTGTCTGCTCCTCCACTCCTCGCATGTGAGCAGCTGGCGGCGGACGTGCTGACTGACTGACGCTGTGACTGACTGACTAACTGACTGGGACAACCAGAGACTTCCCCGTGCGTTTGGAGGGCGGAGGAGCGCGAGGGAGGGAGGGCACCGTGACGTCACACAGGACGACTGATAATGGGGTTTCCGTTCAGTGCGACAAGGTAAATAATCGTGTTTCTAAACATCTGAGAATAAAACTGTCGACAATAATTTTACCATTTCGTTCAAATAAATGTTTACGTTCTTTCAATGGCCTACAGAGGGCGGTGTTGTCTAACTGTGTGTTGTTGCTTTTTGTCAAATGCCACTTACTCATCCAGACGTGGGCAACTCAAGGCCCGGGGGCCACATCCGGCCCTTTGGGTGTCGCTGTCAGGTCAAACAGGATAGAATATACAGCTCTGGAAAAAAATTAACCCTCTGATGCATGAATTATTAAAATCAGTGTCAGGATTTTTCCCTTGAGTGGTTTTATTTGTCTTGAGGCATGAAAAAAAAAAAATCCGTTTTTTTCCAAATATTTGTAACTGAGCATTCAACATCAAACAGTGTGAACTTAATGTCAAAATGACTTATTTTTCTGTTTGAATTATTTTCATTTCTTCTTTTTTTCATGAATAATCTTTTTTTTGGTGCTTTTTGAAACATTTTAACTCTCATCTATTTTAATACTGAATAATTCATAGTTTATAAGAAATGAAACAAAATGAAAACATTTTTTCAGGCCCTAAGAAGAATAAAAATACCCTGACACTTTGTTCTGAGCAAAACAAAAAAAAAATCAAACAAACAAAACAGAAATATAAATGAACCTGGTTGAGTTTATTTAATTAATGTAAATGAATATTCATGAATATTGCACAATATTCTTATTAACTTCTGTGTTTTTAGCCTTTTATGCATTTATTTTCCCCATCAAATAATGCTTCTTTGCTTTACAGAGTTCTCTTGGGAGCCAAAATGTGCACTAAAGTGTCTATTTGGAAGCCAAAATGCAAACCCTAAAAAAGCCGGCAACTTCCCTCTTGGGCGGAAGGCCCCTCACTGTGTGACTGTTGATAGTGGTTTGTATGGTTGTGTGGGGTAAGGGTGATTGGGTCAAACAGCATGAGGGGTTGTTTTTAATGGATTGTACAACACTTTGTGTTACACGTTTTTTATGACATACGTTTTACAAATAAAGTTTTATTGATTGCTTGACTAAACTGTTCCATTGTTCGGTAAAAACATGAACAAACTGTGTCCTCAAGTGGCAAATATGCACACTGTTTATGCCCCCCACCCCCTGCTAGTTTTAGAATATAAATCAGCACGAGTCACATGACTTCAAAACTTCAGTAAAAATTTTAAATTGGGCAACTTAGAATGACATTTATTGGGAAATAGTGCCACCTGCAGCCTGATGGGGGCAACTTGTCGCTTCCTTTGAGAGACCTGTTAGAAGCAAGCTCTACTGCAAATCTAACAGGACTAGGTGACTACTGATAGGTGAATTTGGGAAAGTGGGGGAGACTTAAGCTTTCATACGAAAGACAATATACACTGGATGAGTCTCACACTCTTTCTAATGATAATAATGAGATCAATTAGACTCTTGCTTTCCCTTTACCCACCAGATTTAAATATTTTGAATAAAATTGAAGCATTTTTATGTAAGATATTATACGGTCAGGCTATGCTTAGAATATACATATAATATGATCAGCAGCCTGTTAAGATAGTCAGCATCATGACATGATTGAGTGTTTGTAGTACGTGGTGGTGAAAGGACACAGAAACTGTATTTTGATGCATGAGGTTTACCTTTGGCAATGAGTGATGTCATCAGATATGTCAGTGAAGGAGTTTTCAAATTCAGAGGATCCACAAATGCACAGCAACAGTGTCATTAAATGGTTTAAGTAAACAGTAATGATGCTCTATTAGTTGCTTTATTGGAGTCATTCTTGGGTAGTTAGCACCACCATGTGGACATCACTTGCAGCAAAGAAAGAAAATATATACATTTATAGAGTTTTGTTCTCTCTTTCCCGTGGTAAAGAAAACACAAATTAAACTTCTCAGATCTTGGAAAGATGCCCCACATGCTGGTCAAGAATGTGACCCAGGCTCCAGCCTCTTACTCAAAAGCTGATTGTTGTTGTGGAGCCACATGATTGAAACGCATGGTGACGATTTCAAGCTTCTAACATCCCTGATCGGTGTGGTCTGAACCCCACAGCCGGTCAGAAACAGCTTCAGGATCAACTTTATTTCTACATGAGGTCCTCTCTCAGAGGGCCAGCAGACATGGACAGGTACATTTAACAGGGATTAAAAAAAGATTCATTATGTTTTGGTTTTGTTGTTTTATGTACTGGATGTGTTCTTTCAGAAAAAATGGTAGATGGATCCTGGTTTTATTACTCCTGCTTCCATTGGGTGTGGCAGTGACTACAGACCCTTTGACAGATTTAGGTAGGTTATCCTTTTATTTTTATTTATGCTTTTCACTCAGGAGTTGTGAATTAATCAACATCTCTTAATTTGAACAGAGAATATTGCTGGGAAGTTGGTTTTCTACCAGATGGATGGGAACGCCACCTACGTGAGGGACACAGGTGAGCTGGCTTCTGATGTTCCCACTGAGACAATGTTCGAGCTCTTCGATCCACACATGAATTTCAGCGCGGCTAAGTTCACCTACACATGGGACCTGGGGAACGGGTACGAGCTCTTTTTATATTTCAAAATTCAGGGGAGGTTTGGAAGGTTTTTGATGCTATTTGTGGTCTGTGATGCAGAGAGGTGATCCAAGGGACTGAGCCGGTGGTGCGTTATAACTACCCTGTGTCAGGAAACTACACACTACGACTGAAAGTGGGAATAAATCCCACTAAATCTGCATCTCAGATCTCAGATGTCTATTCAATGGATGTCCAAGTGCTTGGTATGTTGTTCCACTTTAAAACATGACTAAATAATTGCAGCTTAAGTGTAACTTACGGACTTTGTAACCTTATCACTTGCAATAAAATACAAACAGTGCAGAATGAATCAGATCAGTGCTCCAGTATTGATTAAGTTTTTGCAAGTAAATTCCTATTTAACACTACATGGATTCTTAAAATGATCAATGCATGCTGTACTTTCCCACAAAGTTTTGCCTCAACTTATTAAAAGCAATGAAACTTGTAATGATTTTGCAGATGCCATTAAAAACATTGAGCTGAAAGGGCCTCTGGATTACGAGGTGTCTCAGAACACCAGTTTGGCTGTTCATGTGGATGGAAGGTAAGCAGCATTTTTTACTTTCCCTTCAATTCATTTGACTGCAGAGGAGCAAATTTGCAAAGTTAACAAACATGCTTTAACTAAATGGCAGGCATGGAGTAGAATAGGAGTCTTGTTATACACAACATTATGTAGTTTGACTTTTGTATAACACTGCTTTGTGTTATGCAGTTTACCATAACAAGAGACATAGCTGAGTTGATATTGCACACAACATAGTTCTGAAGTCTGTTTTCAAATTGAAAAATGCTGATTCATTGTAACTTCAGATGACCCAAATACAGTTGTGCACATTAGTTTACAAAACCTGGCTGAATTTATGATTTCTTGTTCATTTTTCAGAGATCATGAATGATAACAAAAATGTTTCTTTCACTCATGGTTGGTGGCTGGGTGAAAACATTTATTAACAAACAAAATCACAATGACTACAGAAACTTTCAAAATGACCCTGATTAAAAGTTTACGTACCTCAGTTCTTAGTACAGTGCATTGCCTCCTTTAACATCAATGACAGCTTGAAGTCTTTTGTGGTCGTTGTGGATGAGGGTCTTTATTTTCTCCAAAGGTAAAACTGCCCATTCTTCTTGGCAAAAAGCCTCCAGTTCCTCTAAATTTTTGGGCTGTCTTGCATGAACTGCAGGTTTGAGATCTCCCCAGAGTGGCTCAATGATATTGAGGTCAGTAGACTGAGATGGCCACTCCAGAACCTTCATTTTTTTCAACTGCAGCCAGCGACAGGTCGACTTGGCCTTGTGTTTTTGGATCATAGTCATATTAGAATTTCCAAGTACACTTCATGTGCAGTTTCTGAGCTGATGAGTGTAAATTTTCCTTCAGTATTTGCTCATAACATGCTGCATTAATCTTGCCATCAGTTTTGACCAAGTTTCCTGAGTATTTGTAGCTCACACATCCCCAAAACATCAGTGATCCACCTCAGTGTTTGATAGCAAGAATGGTGGACTTTTCATCATAGGCCTTGTTGACTCCTCTCCAAATGTAACATTTATGGTTGTGGCCAAAAAGTTCAGTTTTGGTCTCATCACTCCAAATGACTTTGTTCCAGAAGTTTTGAGGCTTGTCTCTGTGCTGTTTGCTGGATTTTAAGCTAAAGTGAAAGAAAAGTTTTTGTGTTACCTGTCATAATCTCTGAAAAATGACCAAGAAATCATAAAGTCTGTCAGGGTATGTAAACTTATGAGCACACCTGTAAAAGCAGAGAGGGAGACTTATAGCCCTTTCAAGAACAGGTACTGTGTGCCCACCTGAGAGTAATAATAATAATACAGAAATTAGCTTGTAAGAGCAAAACCGTTATTTGCACCAGATTTTAAACACATACTTTTACTTTGAATTTGAAATCTGACAAAGTTAAGTTCTGTTCATTGGTTTAAATATACCAAGAAAAAGCACAATAATAAACATGTTTCTATGATTGTTCTTTAGCAAAGACAATTGCTTATTCGCCTCATTCACCTGGAAAGTTGAGGAAAAACATTTTAATACAAAATACCAAAGGTCAAAACTAATTGTCAAAATTCTTAGACGAAGATAAAAGTCTCAACACAGGAAGCTGTACACTTACTTTTTCAAACCCCTAGTGGAACTCAGGTGTCATTTATGTTCTTAACCTTATATAACTGAATGTGTTATATAGTATCATACATGGGTTTCAAAGACCTCTATCTCATCAACATGACAAATACTTTCTCCAAAAACCTATTAAAAAAATAATTAAATAATAAAAAACTATTCTACCCCCTTGAGGATTATCGTACCGATACAGGCAGTTGAAGTTAAATTTTGACCCTTGCGGTACATAACACCCCAAGTGTTACTCTTTTATTAGTAAAAGTGTTTTCTGAATTGAAAGAAAGCAAATTTACTAAAATCTTTACCAAAAAAGTTGCCTGAACTGCCCACTTAATCAAATGTGAACAAAAAATATATCATAAACAAAAAATTATAATACTTTTTGTGGATTTTGTTGAAGAATTTAACAAACATCTCAGTTCTAAAAGTTCAAATTTTCAGGCTATTTTTGATGGTTTGAAATGTGTTTAACCACACCTGCCGTTCTGCACTTGGTAGTCTCTTTTCTTGGTTGTCGTCATTCATCCATGGCTTGGTTCCAAAGTTGCTAAAGATCTGACAATATTATGTGTGTGTTTGTGTGTGTGTGTGTGTGTGTGTGTGTGTTTAGCCCCCCCATGTGGGTCTGCTGGCGGTTCCTGCCTAACTGTGAGCCAGATGGGTCTGGGGGCTGTACGCTGACCATGCTGTATGAAAACACGCTGAGGCTGAACCACACTTTCACCTCCGCTGGTATCCACTGCCTCGACATCAGCGTCCGCAACGATGTCAGCAAACTGCAGAGCTCCTTCAGCATCTATGTCAAGAGAAGCTGTGAGGACACACACACACACATGAACACACATGACTCTAGAGGATATTTTACTTCCCCTTTGTCACCCAGTGCATTTATTCCAAAGTCATGATGATCTTTCCTCCAGTTTTCCACACTCTAAAGACTCGTGAAGCTCTGGGTGTCATGAGGTGTTTCAGATCTGAATCTCACACTGTGAACTTTATCGGTGTTAGTTCCACTGACAGAGAGGAGGCAGAGAAAATGATGGAATCCAGCTTCAGAGAGCCTCGCAGCATATGACCGCCGTGTGTAATCAGTTTGATTCTGTTATGGTCAAACCAAAAATTATGATTGTGTCAGCTGGTGTTTCAAAGAGAATTTCTCGACCTGAACTTTTATTTTGAACACATGACGTCTGCTGCTTCCAATTAACACGTCTTTAGCAGGGGTGTGTCAGTAAAGGTCACCGGGGTGGCACTGCCCCTCCCAATCCTGAACTCTACTTGGCCACCCAAAACTTTAAACAGTTATTTGCTTTGACCTGTCCGAATGAGAACAAATTTTAAGACCACTGATGTGTTTGACCTTGCCTTCAGTTGTGTCTATGCACAAACATTTTCTGTTCGAATCCCTAAAGCTTAAGAAAATTGGTGAATTTGTTCTTTCTTAATTTCTTGTTCATCAAAGCATCTTTCCCTTATTTTAACATTTAATTAACACTTTTAGTCTTTAGCTGTATCAAAATTATAGACTGCATAAAACATGAACATAGTGGGGGCCATGGTGGGGGCAACAGCGGATATGACGCAGGCTTTGAGCTACCTTTCTGAAAGCTAAAGAGCACTTGTCAGTCACGTTAGCAGGGCTTTGCGTCTGATTGGTCAAACTTGTGATCTGAAAATCTTCTAAACTGCTGAGTTAGTAAATAAAAAATACCCCCAACCCAAGTACAGTGTGTGCTGATAGTGAAAATAACAATTTAGACCCCATTTGTTAATTTGAAGTAGACTATCAATATGCTTTTTAATGCTGTCAAATTCTTTTTTTTTTGTTTTGTCTTAGTGTGTATTCGGATGTCGCCCCTTGATTTAAACCTACATGGGGGGCAAGTCTAGACATACCCCTGCTCTTTGATACCTAACTAATAGTGGTGTGCGATAGTGCAAGGTTTAGTATAGATCTGATACCAAGTAGATATAGGGCCATTAGTGCCACTATCAATACCGATATAAATGCTGATATCAAAACTATTTTTTTTAGATCGAACAGAGGTGTCAGCATTAAACAAGAATGTCACACAACAAATAAAACTAATGGTTCTGTTCATGGATAAAAGTAAAAACACTAATTTTTCAGCCACAACATAATGTGCTTGATTTTTTCTGCTTTGTTGTAAAACAGTACTTTTGAATGTTCATGGATATCAATAATTATTATACTCAAGCATTGAATATATCATTTTGATCAAACAGCTTGCACACAATGAAGGATTAACTATTACAGAAACAATAATGTTTTGGAAACCAGCAATTCACTGATCATTTTAAGTATCGATCTCATCCTGCAAGTTTTGATCAATACTGATACCAACGATAGTATCAATATATCAGTATTTTAGATCGATTCACCCACCACTAACAACTTAAATTCAAATGGAAATACTGTAAAAGAACTGAATAGAATGTTCTCAAAACAGGAAACCTATAATCCCAAAACAGGTCCAAACTCAGCTAAATGTTTATTTTCTCTTTTCAGATAACACCCATCTGTTCTTCATCATGTCCTGTGCTGCTGTACTTGTTGCCACCTTCACCTTCATCACAGTCATCGCCTGTAGGCCTCGACATCTCAACAAATCACAGGTACAGAGGATTTTTATTGTATGTTTAACTCTCTATCTACATGATCAGATTACTTGGTGTAAAGAAAGTCTTTAGTTCTAATGGACTTAAATAAATTAAATTGATTGTAGAATAAATAAGGCTGCATGCATGAGTGGTTGTAGAGTAGTGCACTTTATGGCCACAGGGAGGCTGTCTATGTCTAGAAATAAATGACGTCCACACGGTTTGCTTGTGCATGTGCTTGTGCATGAGTGACTTGTGACTTTCAACACGTGCAATCTTTTGTTGCAGACCTCTGCCTCCAGTAACGCTATATTCTTGAAGAACCAAGAATCTGAGAGTCAAAGCAAGATTCTTTTTGAATTCTCTGAGAAGAAAGAGGAGAAAGAGCCCCTCCTGGTGCAGTATGGGACTCAGTATTCTTCCTAACCATTTATTCCCAAGCACAAAACACAGTCATGATATAACAGAATAAAAAACAGGTCTCATATTGGATTTCACCTGATTAGAGACATGCGCAGCTACATGCATGGGTGATGAGTGCACGTCTAAAACACAGTTTAAATTGTGATTCACTAAGGCTGCATTATTGCTATTGGCCTGTATTCAGTATTCAGAAAGTGACACTTTCTGCTGATATAGTCTAAGTCAGGATTAACCA
This sequence comes from Thalassoma bifasciatum, assembly GCA_008086565.1. Taxonomy (NCBI): domain Eukaryota; kingdom Metazoa; phylum Chordata; class Actinopteri; order Labriformes; family Labridae; genus Thalassoma; species Thalassoma bifasciatum. The sequence continues at coordinate 68,322 of RPOG01003238.1, forward strand.
CATTAATGCTCGGTAATTAGGCTCTGATTTGTCTGTACACTTGGATAATGACGATCAATAAATGTGTCACAGAGGATAGCCAGCCTGACATTCAAATGTTCTCATAATAAATTGAAAGCACAACTGCAGCTCATGTTTAAACAATGACTGTCTATTAAGCAAGCTGTGAATGGATCTGGTCACTTATTAATTTATACTTGTATTTTTTTCATTGGTGAGCCCAGCTGTGCTTTGCTGCACAGTTCTTGTTAACTTATTCTTTTTTTCCTCTTTGCTCCTATTAAATCGTTTGAAAATTGCAGTAGATGTTTGAACATTGTCCGATTTTGCCTCATTAAACAAGTTGCACTTGTGTA